>APFE030994417.1:2022-83252 GCA_000404065.3 Pinus taeda
AAAGTCATAAACCCAACATCTTTGTGACTCCAGCTTTTGTTGGTTTTTCAGAGGATAATCTTTGTTCTAAAAAGTATTTAAGGCTATCATGATCCATTTTTACCTTGAAGTGTCTTTCCATTAGGTAGGGTTGCCATTTTCTTAAGTGCATGGAGTATTGCCAACATTTCCTTCTCATAAATAGCTTTGTGTAAAAACTTTCCCTTGATTGGACGACTTTCAAACGCAATGGGTCTTTCATCTGCATTAGAACAACACCAATTCCATTTCCTGAAGCTCAATCCACAAAATAAAGGTTTTGTGAAGTCCGTTGTTAGCTAAGACTGGGTGCTTGGCACATTGCCTCTTTAGATATTCGAAGGGCCTTTGTTGCTTTTGGAGTCCATGAAAATGCATCTTTCTTCAATAATGTTGTTAGAGGTGATGTTATTCTCCCATAATTCTTAACAAACTTGCGATAATACCCTGTCAACCCAAGAAATCCTCGCAGATGCTTTATGGATGTGGGGATTTTCCATTCCTTAATGGCTTTAATTTTGCTAGGGTCTACCTTAACTCCTTCATGAGATACAATATGACCCAGATATTCCACCTCTTGGACTCCAAAGAATCATTTGGATCTTTTTGCATATATTGTTTCTCCTCCAATAGTTGTAGCACCCTGTCAACATGTTCAACATGATCCTTCCAAGACTTGTTGTAGATTAGTATATCATCAAAAAATACTAACACAAATTTTCTAAGGAATGGTTTGAAAATTGAATTCATCAAACCTTGAAATGTTGAAGGTGCATTGGTAAGGCCAAAAGGCATGACCAAAAATTCATAATGACCCTCATGAGTCTAAATGTTGTTTTCGTAATGTCTTCAATCTTCATTCTAATTTGATGATATCCTGAATGAAGATCCAACTTGGTGTGAAGTAAATTGATCCATGCAATTCATCCAGTAATTCATCAATGACAGGAATGGGAAACTTATCTTTAATAGTGAGCTTGTTGAGCTCCCTATAATCCGGACACATGCGCCATGATCCATCCTTCTTGTGCACCAATACTACTGGAGCAGAGAAAGAACTTTGACTCGGTTGAATTATACCACCCTCTAACATTTCAGCAACCATACATTCAATTTCACTCTTTTGGGCATAGGGATATCTATACGACCTAATGTTTGGAGGAACACTTCCTGGAATCAGATGAATAGCATGATCATGATCACGAATAGGTGGGATACCTTTGGGAGTCTCAAATACCTTGGAATTATTGTCCAAGACTATTTCGAGATCTGGAGAAATAGATGATTCCAATGTGAAAACATCTAGTGAACATAATTGTGCAATTGCACCTTTTCGTTCCTTTTTTAGAAGCTTTGTCATACCATTAGAACTGATTATCTTTCCCGGTTTCCCTGCAATACCCCCTAATACAACTTCCTTTCCTTCCATAGAAAATTTCATGAAAAGTTCTTGAAAATTAAAAGCTATTGTACCTAAGGATTGTAGCCATTGGACTCCTAGTACAACATCAGCACCTCCCATTGGAATGGAAAGCATTGGGCTAGTCAATACATATTCTCCCATGGATAGCTTGATATTATGGCACTTTCCAGGCAATTTATTGTTCCTCCATTTGCAACCATCACTTGACACTCTGGTGCTGGATATAGGAAGCAATTCAATTCTTTTGCTACCTTACAATGAATAAAATTGTGGGTACTTCCTGAATCAATCAACACTATTACCTTTTTCTTCTTGATTTGTACTTCTATCTTGATGGTTTGAGGAGTAGTAATTCCCGCCAATGCATTACAAGATATCATCGGATTCATTTTTTCTTCATCTAGGCTTTATTCCTGGAGTATATCCTCTTCTTTTGACCTTTCTTGCTCCTTTTCTTCTTCCTCTTCACAATCTATGTAGAATAATTTCTTCTCAACACACTTATGACCTTTAGTGTATTTGCTATCACATCTGTAACAAAGCCCTTTTGCTCTTTTTTCTTCCAATTGTTGTGGTGTCAACCTTATAGGTTGTGGAAGACTAGGGGCAACAACGCTTCCATCTTTATAGTTGTGAGTGGTATGCTTCCTAGTTGCCATAATTTTGCTTTCCATTTTTCTTACTAACCTGAATCCTTCTCTAATGAATTAGGTTCCAAAGGCGAACATCATGTTGGATATTATCCTTTAAAGACCCTATGAACACATCAATCCTATTCTCCTCTGGAATATCTTTTACCCTTATGTCCAATTTTTGGAACTCCTCAATGTGCTCCATTATTGAACCCTTTTGTTTGAGACTTAGGCTAAAAAAAGTGTTGATTTTTGTATCCTCATAATGTGCCATCAATTCTTCGGTAAAAATTGCCCAAGTGATAAATTGTTTATGAGAGCAAAGCCATTGATACCATACAACTGATTTGGTTCCAAATATAAAGTTGCCATACGTACCTTTTGTGTGTTTTGCACATTATTGAGATCGAAGAATTGCTCCATCTGTAATATCCATGTGGCAGGATCCTTGCCATCAAACTTCCTCATATCGATTTTTTGGAATATGGTGAGTCTTCTATCCAACATTAGCATCTCTATGAAATCATGATTAACATTTCTTTTGTTCTCATCATGAGTTTCCTTTACTACCCTTTCACCATTAGTAAGCATTTCTTGTAGAAACTTTGTCAAATCTGTCTTCGAATCTTCCATGGTTGTCTTCAAATCTTCCATGCTTGTCTTTAAAAAATCCATCTTAGCTTCTACCCCTTTATTTAAACAATCCATATTAGCTTCTACATCTTTCTTTAAACCATCCATATTAGATTTTTTGCTTTTTGTGGAAGTGACACTTGTTGTACTTGGTCTCGTAATTTTGATATATCATGTTGCATTTCTTCCTCTTCTTCATGAGTCATGCTAGAGCTTTCAGGTTGCCTAGTAGGTGTTTGCATTTTATTTCCTTGGGGCATAAATTACCGATAATAATGCTTTACTATGCCCTTTTAATTCCTTCAAACTATTTTTTCAAACCAAGATTATGCAAAAATTAAAAAAAAAACTACACACCTTTTTTCACTTTGTAGGAGCTTGATATTGAATCTGATGTATCTCTATATTTTTGGATCATATAGTTCTAAAATTGCAACCTATGGTAGCCCTCTGTGTCCTCTTTACAATGCCACCAGTCTGATCCAAATTGGATTCTCCAGGGAAGAGTTATGTCAAATCTCCCACAGTTACCTGATTATAGACTAGTTCAGTAGAGCAAACGTGTACGACGTGCCACGAGTCACTGTTTTGACCTTTGGCTCTAAAAGATATATACAAGAAACTATAGTCTATCCTCTTTCTGTAACTTTTTATGAAATTTCAATCTGATGCTCAGAGATAAAGTTATGATGATTTTCCCCAGGTCACCTATTTGGAATGCAATTCAGGAATCTGCACAAATACCAACTTCCTCAAATCATATCACTGCAAATATAGTGCGAAAAGATCTAAAATTTAGATCAGCAGTTCAGTTTGATTTCATATCAAATGGGTTTTTTTGTTAGCTTTTGAAATGTCACAGGAAAAAAATTATAGCAAAAATTCCACGATGACCTATTTGGAGCAGTGAAACCCTAGAATCCAAAGCTCTGATACCAAATGTTATGAAACCATCTCACAAAAAGATAGAAAAGATAGATCAATGCCTTATAATTCAGCCTCTTCGAGGGGGAAAACTCATTTACATTACATAAATGAATAATTATTGGATGATACAAATGACAAAACCTCCTTTCTATATATAGGAGTCTAAGTAGTCACAATATAACCCAGCCGACCTAACAATATAAATAAAGCCACCAAAAATAACCATAGAGGGATTCTATGGGGCACAATAATAATAATATGGGGACAATAGGGGCACAACAATATTAATAAGGGATACAACTACAATAGTAATTGGGTAATCACTAGTATTATAGGGACCTAACAAAAACCTGATTTTGAAGGTTTCACCAAGGTAAATAATCGAAAAAGGAATAAAAAGAACCTACATCTCAACCCAAAACTCCTCCAGTCAATCCATCAATGCCCTCCACCAGCAACAATTTTGACATTCTAGCCCATCTTGCATCAACAGAAGTTGAATCCCCCTTGCCCTCCACTGAATCTCTCAAGCTATCCTCTAAGGTCATTCTCGTAGGCCCAAGGCATACTCAAAAGCCCCTACATACCAATGAGTCCAACACTTCCCCTCTCAACAAGACTCCAATCTGGAAACCTCATGGCATGGATACAGACATCCTTCAACAAATACCCACTACTAAAGCGGACTTATTAGCGGAAAGTGATGGAACCAATCATATGGAGGAAGAACCTGAAAGTATAGATCTAGGGGATTTGGACATTTTTGGCCTAGAGCAAGCTTGCAAGAAAAAGGAATTAGACAAAATCCCAAAAAGATAGCTCGAAAGTTTGGAAGTCATTCTTTATAGAGAACATCAGCAAAGATCTCTAGGAATCCAACCAGGAAATCACTGGGATGGGAAAAATATTCCCAAAGATACTAAAAAAAGAGGGAGAAAGACAGACCTACAAAGAACCATCTGCATTGGGGAAATGTTGGTGGAATCTAGCAAATATTCAAAGCTCACAAAGTACTACAGTCCCTACCCCAATAGTGAACTATGAAGCTCACATATTGGAATATAAGAGGGCTAAATAGCCCTAGGAAATAAAAAATGATAAAAAATTTGATACAGTAGGGGAAACCTCAAATGTTCTTCATGCAAGAAACAAAATGTAACACTATCACACTGGGCCAAACTATTTCTAAAGCTTGGCTAGGCAGTCAAACAATAGCAGTGGATGCTCTAGGAGCCTCAAGAGGATTAGCAATAGCATGGGATGAACGGGCCATCATGCTCACAAACATCCATGCAAGTCATCATTTCATTCAAGCCACCTTTCATATACTAGGGACAAATGTACATGGTCACCTCACCAATCTATACTTCCCCCAGGATGCAACAAACAGGTTAGTAATACTAAATACACTAACATTGCTCAACTCCACCAAAACACATCCATTGTGGATATCAGGAGGTGACTTTAATATGATTACCAAATTAGAAGAAAAAAGAGGAGGCAGAAACAGACTAGACAATGGCAGTACCCATCTAAAGAATTTCATACAAAGCAACTGACTTATTGACATGCCATTCAACAATGGAATTCACACCTGGAACAATAGAAGAACCGAAACCTAGCAAATCACCTCCCGGCTTGACTGATTTCTACTTTCAGATAATGGCATACATCTTGGAGGAGATCTATCAGCATCAATCTTACCCCTCAATGGGTTAGATCACTCGCCCATTTTGCTTCAATGGAAAAGACCTGGGAACATCATTCGAAGACCCTTTTGCTTTGAAGCCTTTTGGTTGACGCATCTTGACTTCAGAAATTTGGTCCAATTAGCATGGAAAAGCTTCATTCCTCCAGCAGGATCAAAAATGTCTCAATTCCAATAAAAGCTCAAATGTCTCAAAAAGAACATAAAGCAATGGAATCAACTAACCTTGAGCAACATCTTTCAGGCTTAGAAAGCTTTAGCTCAGGAAATGCGAGGCATCTAGCAGACAATCATTACAGAATGAAGAACGGAAGCCCTCTTAGAGCAGGAAAAACACCTTCAAATAAGATAGCAGAAAGAGAAAAGCAGGAGGAGATTCTTTGGAGACAAAAATCTAGAGTCAAGAGGCACAAGGAGGGAGAGCGGAACACAAAAATTTTTCACTGCACCACCATATAGAGAAGGATGCACAAAAATATTGCTCATATTTAGAATCAGCAAGGAGAGTGATTGGAAACCCATGAGGATATTGGACAAGAGTTGCTTACTCATTTAAAAAAAGTGCATCATGAACCACCAATCGAACGAAATTCAACTATAGAGAAGATTATTCAGAACATCCCAAGAATTATAACAGAAGAACACAATCAGCTACTCCTTAGTCTAGTCTCCCTACAGGAAGTCGAATTGGCAATGCGACAGCTAAAGGAAGGAAAAGCACCTAGCCCAAATGGCTTCACCTCCAACTTCTTCCATTACTTCTGGGATCTCATTAAAGAGGAGGTGTGGCTTGTAGTTGAGGAGTGTCACACTCTTCGCTAGATGCTTCCTTCTCTAAATGCAACCTTCATTGCTCTTATACCTAAAGAAGGGTGATCTCTCACACTGGACAAATTCAGGCCTATCGTTCTCTGTAATGTAATTTACAAAATCATATCTAAAGTCATAGCCTCATGCCTGAAGCCTTTGTTACCCATGCTAATCTCACCTAAATAATCGGGATATGTGGAAGGAAAGAAAATCACAAATGGCATGATTCTCACCGATGAGATCATACATTCCTTGAAATATCTCAAAAAAGCAGGTATGCTCCTAAAAATTGACCTTTCAAAAGCCTTTGATAAGTTAAGTTGGAATTTTATCAAAAAGATGTTGATAGCTTTTGGATTTTCTCCTCCTTGGATTAGATGGGTCATGAGTATGATAACCTCTTCTATGTTCTACATTCTCATCAATGGCATACCCACCAACCCCTTTCATCCCTCAAGAGGCATACGTCAAGGGGATCCTCTTTCCCCTTTTATTTTTGTCTTGATGGCGAAGGGCTAGGAAGAAGTATAAAAAATGCTCAGCATTTATAGCAGCTCAAAGGAATTTCATTCCCTAATACCCCTGCTTTCACATATCAAAAATTTGTGGATGATAATATGCTATTTGGACATTCATCTTTTCAAGGAACCTTCAGATTCAAATCCCTTTTGAATGAGTTCTCTGAAGCCTCTGGAGCCAGCATTAATGTTGTCAAATCCCAAATATTTTTCTTTCATAACCCCCCCCCCCCCCCCATCACTCAATCTTCTATAGCTCAAATTCTTGGATTCACAGTCACCTCTCTCCCTTCCAAATATTTGGGTGCCCCCATAACTCACTCTGCCTTAAAGCATTCCTCATGGCAACTGCTCCTAGAAAAATTTGAAACTTGACTTTCCTCATGGACCTTCAGAGCACTCAACATGGCTAGTTGCCTATTTTTAATCAAAGTCGTCATGCAATCTTTGCCTCTTTATCTTTTCTCTGTTTTGGCAGCACCAAAATGGGTGATCAAGAAAATCAAAACTTCGCAGTGGAATTTTTTATGGGGCTCCTCTGGATAGAATATAAAAAGGGCACTAGTCAAATAGTCAAATGTTTTCCTTCCAAAATTATCAGGCAGCATTGGACTCAGAGACCCTCAACATAGAAATGTAGTCATGGGCGCAAAATTATGGTGGAAATGGATCTCTGCTCTGCACACACCCTGGGCAATCCTATGTACTGCCAAATATGCAAACAATCACCCAATAGATGAATTAATTACACACATAGAAGTGAAAAAAGGATCTTTAATCTGGAATGTGGTTAGCCAGAACAAAGCTATAGTCCAACATCATAGCTTTTGGGAAATAAGGGATGGCAATAATGCATGCTTCTGGGGTGATTCTTGGCAACAGAGATGAAAACTAAGTGACCTGATTGGACCTTATCAATCACCATAATGGGAAGCGCATCAGATGGATACAATCAGCCAACATTGGAAGCCCACCCTCATTTAAGACTATAGACAATGAAAATCTCAGCACATATTCTCAGGCAAGGAAATGAATCGACACAAAAGGATTGGATACAGAGCTGCATAGTAGGAAAATTCGCTTCTCTAACAAAAAAGATAAAATAAAATGGGGCTATAATGCCAGAGGTACCTTTACTACTCAGGAGGCATACAAACTCATCATTGGAAACAAAACAATCAAGGATCCTCTATGGGAAAAGGTCTGGTCACCCAATATTTGGCCTAAGGTTTCCACTTTTCTATAGCTGATATGCAAAAAAAAATATTCACATGGGATAATTTAAGGAAAAGGAGTTTCCAGGGACCCTCCATATGTCCCAACTGTAGACAACAAGAAGAAACCATTCAACACCTCATGCACAATTGTGACTTGGCAAACAAACTCTGGGAAAAAGTTACATTCAGATGCCCAAAAGAAGGAAGAGATAAAGAAGATATTACCAACACCATACGTAGATGGGCAACCAATCCGTATAAAGGAAAATTGCTCAACTCTTTATGGAAAATCATTCCAGGCCTTCTCATGTGGTCTATATGGAAAGAAAGAAATCGACGCATTTTCAAATATTAGTGTACTCGATTAGAAGTTATATGGAGCATTTTTTGTCAAAATCTTTAGGAAACCTTAACACTCCAAAATTGGGATGAAGAGGACTTTCCATCCCTCCCACAGGAACAGAACATATGGACGAATTGGAACCTGCGGATGAATCGGGTAGAGGCCAAAATTACTAGATCCTCTTTTCATCACATTTCCCAAAGCAAATGGACTCCTCCGCCATACAATATGATACAGTTAAAATTTGATGGGGCATCCAAAGGAAACCTAGGCAGAGCAGGTTATGGAGGAATATTTCGGGATCACAAAGGAAAATCAATCTTAATATTTCTGGGCTCAATTGGATGGGATACAAACAATTTAGAAGAACTAGAAGGGATGTGGCAAGGGCTTCTTTTGGAACCTGTCTTCTGCAGCTTGGGCCATTTTCACTCCAAGCAGTGAGTTAGTAAGTTTCAGGGGAATATGTATCATTCGATCAACGAACAACATTGCTGAGTATAGCGCGTTGATTGAGCTTATCTCTAATGCCATTTCGCATGGCATACACTGAATTATTGTCAGGCTAGATTCGCAACTCGTCATCCTATAGCTTACTGGAATTTATTCCATTCAATATCAACACATTTCTATAAACTTAAACACATTAACCGATTCATTAGCAAATTATGTGTTAGATAGACATTTATAACATCTGTAAAGAAAAGGCATTTTACATTAACATTTGCATCAAGATTGCATAACTTAACCAAAACAAAACTCTAAAAATCAAAAATATATAACTGTTTATAGTTTTTACAAAATGTTTTGTGTCCAAGACAAAATCAGTCGTATGACCAAGAAACTCAAAAAATGAGTGCAGAGAAGCATCCTAAACTAATGGTACTGGTGATAACATGTCACCGCCTGTGCGATCATGTGCAGGAGCCTAATCCACCGACTCGGAACGCCAGTGGTGTGGCGCTGTAACCTCAAAGGTAACTCATCGCTCCTAACATCCTGAATGTCGAGAGTGAGGCCATTCATATGATCCTGCAATACTACCAGGGTCTCGGATATGTCCAAATATCAAAGGATATCTCTCCCTATAGCCTCTCCTGCTGGAGCATCATCTGCCGCTCACAGGCACGCCACTGGTCGCACTAGTCCAATATGTGCACACACATACAAGTTTGATTAAGTCTTGGTAACATTTAAAAACACGAAAACATTATAAAACTAATAAACAAAGATGTGGTCAAATCATTTTACCTACAACGCTCCACTACTCGTCAGCTAGTAATACAAAGTCTGGGTCACCTCGGAAATCCATCCCCACGTATGGATACTCCACAAAGACCATCTCCTAATGGTCGAACCACTCGAAAAAGGCATCAAAGAAGGAAATCTGTGATTGACCAGCATATCTGGCCATAAGATTGACCCATCTCTGCATCTGTGGTTCCCCCGGTGCTAGCAATCCTTTCGAAATATACTGAGGCTGTATCAATGGAATCCTCTCCAAGGCAAAAGCAGTGAATATGGAACCATAGCCAAAATTCTTGGTTCTTCCATTCTTTACTTTGGAGAGTTGTTCTTTTATGACAGGAAGTACCGCCTCGCACCAATTCAACACCTTTGGTTCCAGGCATTCCAGGGCGTACTGCATGTAAGATCTATTTTCCAAATGCAAAGTCGTGCTACCAGCTAATCTGGAAAAGGTAAATAAAATGGTCCTTAGGGACCGATCAATGACATCCCGAATATTGATCTTGCCATCTCTGCTTGAGATCCATCTCTGCAGAACTGACGAATATAATCTTTCACGGATTCAGCCCCATGAGCGAATCCTGAAAGTGAAAGAGGGGCACCACACCTAGACAGCCCTGTCAGAAAATAAATGTCCTCAACCGTCAATGGAAGGGATTTAACTATAATCTAGAATACCTGGTCAATCGGATCCCACGCATCAAGAAAATACTACAACAAACTGATTTGTTGCCTCATGCTGGATATGTGGAAGAACTTTAGCAAACCACAGTTTCTTAATGCAGTAACCATGCCCAAGTCATGTAAAGTAATCATGACCTCTTCTTCATGTTCACCTTCATGCCATGTGATGACTAGCTTGGTCCAACAAAAATTTGAAATGCAAACAAAATATAACTTAGGATCCAATTTTGAGCAAAAATAGGCAAAATTTTGATGAAAAATCACTAAATAAAGATGCCCTTCTGTGCCCATCGCACCCTTCCTTTGAGCAAGGTGGGATGCATACTGACTGCCCAGTTGGTAGCTCAGTATGAATCGTACCTTTCGATACTGGCAAGGTGCGATGATTGGGGAACGAGCTGTTCAAACCCCAAGGGCCCAAAAATGTGTAAAAACATGCTCAGAATCAAAGAAGGATGGAATGAAATTTAAGAGCTCAGGGTTAGCTCCTACCTGGTCCTAACGGCGCAGAGAATAGTCCACTAGATCTCCCGAAATCAACTGATGTAATTTGAGGGGGGAAAACCACTCTAGAGCTCCAAAATCACAAATTTTAAATAGAATGATGAAAATGAGAGGTAAAACTACTTTTATGATTACTATTCACGTACTTCAAGTAAAATGGTAGTTTTAATTCATTTTTCATATGTATATATGTATTTCTAATCAGTTTGATGGAGTAATTGAGCAGGTTGAATGACCAGAAAAAAATATGATATGTGCTAAACCGTGAATTAAACATTTCGACCACGAACCGAGCATGTTGTCGCATGGTTTAAGCTCGTTAAAAAATAAACCTACCACTAAGCATATGTTACCGCAAGGTTCAAGCTCGTTAAAAACTAAACCCGCCTCCAGTGAACAACCTTTGTGATTTCCATGCTATCAACCTTTTGAGAGTTGGTTGTGTGCTGCCATCACCTCCATCCTTTTGGCTGATCAAACGCTTCCACTTGATTGTTTACCCTTTTGAGGAACAACTGCGATGAGTGGTTGTGTTAGCCAACCTTTTCACATCACCATGTTTTGAGAAGTTCCAAGCTTAACCGAAACTAGTTGCTACCCTAAACACCACTCGTTCCTCAAAAACGAGTCTCCTTTAAACTCTTTTCAAACTCGTTAAATATGAAAATATCGTCGAGCTATTGGATTTTCTAGCTCATTAAAGTAATTGCAATGCCATTCCTCCTATATATTTTGATCTTTTTTGGACCTAAGGGATTATCTCATGAAAAAGTTCAAGTGCTTGTCTTTGTCGGCTCGCTAAACTGATTGAAAAGTCATCCCTTTTGTTTTATTTTATCCTTTTTTAGACTTAAGGGATTATGTTGCGAAAAGAACTGATGGAGTTTCCTTTTCGTCCCTTTTCAAACTCTCTAAACATGAAAAGGACCGATTTGTCTTTGTTGTTAAACTTGTTAAAACAATAGCAACGAACTTGTCCACCCAAGAAAGAACAAGTTTCACTGTCACTAGACTCGTAAAAATGTAGCGACAGGTTTGCGCGAAGGGAAAATTATAGAAAAAACATATGTTATCCTCCTCAAGCTTGACAAAAATAAAGAGGTACTATTCAACAATGACTGGGGAAAAAGGGAAGAAAACTTGAAGAATTTTATGGTAGCTGGTTGCTTTTGAACATGACACTTTCACTCCATCACCATGATTGAGTCGAGTTGGGTTATTCCGTTCACCGGTCATTTCACCATTGGTGCTCCATACCATCCATTATTTGGGGTTAACACTACCAATCCATCTCAATATCATCGATATGTTCAAGGGAAGTGATTCAGTTGAGAAACCACCATCCAATTAATGCCTCATCCACTGCAATACCTTCACCCTCCATTTTTCATGACCGCCATTCCTAAACCTTGTTTTGACATATCGTTTTCACCTCCAGAAAATCATTTGCTCCGTTTCGTGTCGTAGATGTGGATACATTAAGGCCCTCCTACGACGGGTCACTTCTTGTTGACATCAGCTCATTATCCAAGAAGTTGACTTAGAAACAACCCTTTCAATACTTTGAAGCTTGCATGTCTCAATGGCAAGTTTCTCACTTACGACAAGAGGTTGACATCACTGGCCTTCGACCGAAATATTTTTCATGGTGTTCGACAATAGATCATATATTCACACCATGTAACTTGTATTGTAGTACCTTGAGAGTCATCATCATTATCGGTCATTCCTCTCGTGTCTGCTAACATCTCACATTATCGGCTGGTAATCAGGCGATGTCTTTCCATGTTCGACTTCAGAACATCTTTTCGCATGGATTGACTTGTACATTGGATGAAGATTGAATGAGTTTGAAGACCCTGGATCTAGTTTCATCCATCTAGGCTATGAAATATTTAGGAATATAAAGACATCAAATGTACACAGAAGCTGCACAGATGGTCCTCCAAGCGAGGGATGATGACTCTACATATAAAGAATCACCTGTCTGCGACTGCAGATGATTATTTGTTCTATACACATGAAAATGAATTTATAAAGCTGAGCATGGGAATGCCCGCCTCAACTATATCATGAAAATAATATGATAATGATGTATTTTATTGTATCTTATACATGTCACCTTCCAGATCGAATACCTCGGTTCCTCATGATAAAGAATTTCACCCGGCATCAAAGATTTATGACTTCATGCTTCAGGGGGCAACTGTTATAGACATATTTGGGAACTACAACCTCAATCTTATATGTCAATAAACTAAGGGTTGTTTAACCCCTAAAAGTGTTGTTTCATACCCTAAAGGATCATGGTCAACTAATTACATCATTCCCCAGAAGTTCCACCTGAAAAACCACTTCGAACTAGCCAAAACAGGACCATACTGACTGCTCCACTGTCAGGGTGCAATACATACTGACTACTACGCTAGCCAGGTGTGATGCATACTGAATACTACACTAGCCAGGTGCGATGCATACTGATGAGGCCTTCTGCAGGGTGCGATGGGCGAGGATGGAAAAATGCCCAAGATAGTTTGCTAAGTGGATGCTCATGGAATCTTCTAGAAACTTCTCTTATGACACTTGCCTCTCTGAATTTTCCCAGGGATGAGTAAGAAATCCAAGAAATCTCCAAGTAGAACCAAGAAAAACAAGTGGAATGACACTAATAAAAAACCTAGAGATGACTCACACCTTTGTGCACATCTATAAATGGATCCCTCATCTGAGAGATATAAATGATGGAATTTTGTAATTTTCAAGGAAGTGTTGATAGTTTGTCTTTGAGAAGGAGCATTGTATTGTTGGGTGATTTTTCTTTTCATGAGGTGAAGAGGGCTTTGATGCTAGGAGGATGATGTCAGATCATACAATTGGGTTGTAATTCTCCCTTCATATTTAATAAAGTTCTTTGAGTTTTCCTCCATACAGTTGTGTATTTGTGAATGTCATTGTATGTTCATTGTACTTCTAATTTTTAAATGTTTATGATATAATAGATCAAGATGCTTTGATGGTGTTTTGTTACTTTGTCTCTACAGGTATTCTCTAAAGTGGGATAAGTAGGAGAGGAGTTGTAAGATTTATTAGGGGAGAGAGAAATCAAGCAAGGAGTCGAGCAGAAGATCCAGGTTGGTTCCTTTTCCTCTCTCTTATCTATCATACATAAAGGAAATCCCAAATTGCTTTGATTGTTTGTTTCTAGGATAGCTGCCAATCCTAGAGGGCTAGTAGATCGAATAGACACTAGTTTTCCCAGAAAAAGTCAGGATATAAGGAGTTAGGGATTGAACTGGTTGAACCTTTGCAAGACCAACCTAGAAAATATCGACGACCTCCCATGGCAAATGAAAATAAAGAAGAGGGGGTAGGAGATCCTATCAAAATCTTGCTCGAAGAGGCCCTTGAGCGAGAAAGGAATGTGATGATGGACAACTTTGTCCAGATCCTTCAACGACTACCCAGGGGCGACACATCTACTTCCAACAGCTACTTTGTTTCTGCCATACCCTTTAAGGTACAAGATACTTTAGCATTCCCATATTTGAGGGTCATATAGATGTAGATGTTGTAGATAAAAGCTTAAATCTACTAAAAGGGTAATTTTCTGTTCATGATTTTTTTGGTAGTGAAAAGATTACTTTCTCTCTTCACAAAGCCACCCCCCACATCAAGAAATGGTGGGAAACTTATTGTGAGTAGAAGAATGAAAGTATGGCCTCACATTTTTCAGCCGCACCCACTTGGAATTCATTCTCGGCTACCATTAAACCATTACTACCCTGTCATAATCCTAGAGGATAAATACATAAAGTGGACCACGCTACGACAACGAAGAGACCATAACGTGCCGAAGTTTGCCAATATTTTTCTTACCCTTCAAACATAGTTAGGTATCAAGGATTCTGAGTAGCATTTGGTACTCAAATATTGCAGCTATCCACACAGGTACATCCAGGATGAGATGGAGTTCCTGGGCATCTCCTCACTCAACATGACATACTAATATGCTGTCAAGGTCGAGAAAAAATTTAAACAGAAGAAGCGAGACTTTGGATCTGTGAATTCGAAAAAAGGGAAAGGTGCCCCCAAACTCCTGAAAAAAGGATAAAGACAAGGCGGGGTGGCCCAGGACAACCCACCAAATCTGCAAGAAAAGAACAACACCATGAAGTCAAAGAAGGACATGGGAAATTGGTGTGAGTTCCATAAGTGCTCCACTCACAACACATGTGAATGTCAGGCCAAGCATTCACTAGTGGCTGAGCTAAAATCTTGGGAATTAGATCCATGTTCTAACTCTAAGTCAGAACCTGACAACGAGATTGATGAATGGAAGTAGATTATCGATGAAGAGCCCAACACCACTATTTCTAGGAAAGCTAGTGTCTTTTCGATCGACTAGCCTTCTAGGTTTAGCAGCTATCCTAGAAACAACATTTTAAAGTAATTCAATGATTTCTTCTATGCACAATAGATAAGAGAAAGATGAGAGGACCAACCTGGAACTTCCGCTTAATCCTTTGCTTGATCTTTCTCTCCCTTGACAGAGCTTGCAAATCCTCTTTGTACTTATCTCGCTTGAAGAGTACCTGTAGAAACATAGTAGCAAAGAACCATCAAAGCATATTGATCTATTGTAACATAAACACTACATAAGCAGATATATAATGAGCATACAATAGCATTCACAAATGATAACATTCACAATTGCACAATCATATGGAAGAAACTTGAAGAAATTTATTAAATAGAAGGGAGAATTGCAACCCAATTGTTTGATCCAGCATCATCCTCCTAGCATCAATCCCTCTTCACCTCATGAAATAGCAAGATCACACCAAAAATACAATGCTCTTTTCCTCAAATACAAACTATCAACACTTCCTTACAATTCACAATATTCCAGCCTCTGGATCTCTTAGATGAGGGATCCATTTATAGATGTGTACAAGGGTGTGAGTCATCTCTGGAGTTTTGATTAGTGTCGTTCCACTTGTTACAATTGATTACACTTGTTACAATTGGTTCCTCTTGGAGATTTCTTGGATCTCTTACTCATCCCTAGGTGAATTTAGAGAGGCAAGTGTCATAAGAGAAGTTTCTAGAAGATTCCATGAGCATCCACTTAGAAAATTGTCTTGGACATTTGTCCATCCTCACCCATTGCACCCTACAGAAGGCCTAATCAGTATGCATCACACCTGAGCAGTGTACCACTCAATATGCATCACATCTGGCCAGTGTAACTACCAGTATGGTTTAGTTTGGGCCATTTCTGGATGGTTTTTCCGGTGGAACTTTTCAGAAATGATGTAATCAAATGACCATGTTTTTTTAGGGTATGAAACAACTCTTTTAGGGGTTGAAAAGCCCTAGTTTATTGACATATATGATTGGGGTCGAACTGCCCAAATATGTCTATAACAGTTGCCCCCTAAAGCATGAAGTCGTAAATCTTGATGTCAGGTGAAATGCTTTATCATGAGGATTCGAGGTTTCAAACTGGAAGGTGACCTATATAAGATACAACACAATACATCATCATAATATAATTTTTTCATGATTTAGCTGAGGCGGGCATTCCGATGCTCAGCTTTATAAATTCATTTCATGTACATAGATCAGATAGTCGTCTGATGATTCTTCAGATGTAGAGTCATCATCCATGGTTCAGATGACCGTTTGTGCAGCTTCTTTGTACATATGATGTCTTTATATCCCTAAATATATCGTAGCCCGGATGAATGAAACTAGATCCGGGGTCTTCAAACTTGTTCAATATTCACCCATTGTACAAGTCAATCCATGTGAAGGGATGTTCTGAAGTCGAACATGGAAAGAAATCGCTTGATTACCAACCAATAATGTGGGTTGTTAACAGATGCGAGAGGAATCACCGATAATGATAATTACCCTCAAGGTACTACAATACAATTCACATGGTGTGAATATATGATCTGAATTTGAACACCACGCAAAATCTTTCGGTTGAAGGTCATTGATGTCAACCTGTCACCAAAAGTGAGAAACTTGCCATTGAGGCATGCAAGCTTCAAAGTATTGAAAGGGTTGTTTCTAAGCCAACTTCTTGGATAGTGAGCTGATGTCAACAAGAAGTGACTCGTTGTAGGAGGGCCTTAATGTATCCCACATCTATGACATGAAATGAAGCAAATGTTTTTTTGGAGGTGAAAACGATCTGACGACATAAGGTTCAGGAATCGCAGTCATGAAAAAATGAAGGTTGAAGGTACTGCAGTGGATGAGGCATTAACTGGATTGTGGTTTCTCAACTGAATGACTTCTCTTGAACATGTCAGCAACATTGGGATGGATTGTTAGCGTTAAAACCAAAATATGGAAGGTGTGGAAGACCAATGGTTAGATGACCAGTGAACGAAATAACCCAACTCGTCTCAATAATTGTGATGGAGTGAAAGTGTCATGTTCAAGAGCGACCTGCTACCATAAGTTTCTTCAAGTTTCTTCCCTTTTTTACCCTGTCATTGTTGACTAGTACCTCTTTATTTTTGTCAAGCTTGAGGAGGATAACATATGCTTATTCTATAATTTTCCCTTTGGGCAAACTTGTCGCTATGTTTTAATGAGTCTAGTGACATTGAAACTCGGTCTTGTATAGAAAGGAAAAATTTGTCGCTATTGTTTTAACAAGTTTAATGACAGGGATAACTTGGTCATTTTCATGTTTAGAGAGTTTGAAAAGGGACAAAAAGAAGACTCCAGAAGTTCTTTTTCGTAGAATAATCCCTTAAGTCCAAAAAAGGATAAAATAATACAAAAGGGAAGACTTTTCTGATCACTTTAACGAGCCGAAAAAGACAAGCGCTCACACTTTTTCATAAGATAATCCCTCAGGTCCGAAAAGGTATAAAATTATACAAGAGGGATGACATTTCCAAGCACTTTAACGAGATGGAAAGGCCAATTTCTTGAAAATATTTTCATATTTAATGAGTCTGAAAAGGGTTTAAAGGAGACTCGATTTTGGGGAATGAGTGGTGTCTAGGGTACCAACGCGTTCCGGGTAAGCTTGGAAATTCTCAAAACATGGTAATTTCTATAAAGAGACTGGCTAACAAGACCACTCATCACATTTGTTCCTCAAAAAAGAATAAACAACCAAGTGGAAACATATGATCGGCCAAAATAATGGAGGTGATGGGAGGTACACAACCAAGGTTGAAAAGGCTGATAGACTGGTAATCACAAAGGCTAATTACTCCAGGGGATTTCATTTTTTAACGAGCTTGAACCATTGGGGAACTATGCTCGATGGTGTGTTTATTTTTTAACGAGCTTAAACCATGGGGGAACTATGCTCGGTGTCAGTTTCATTTTTAAACAATCTTGAAATGACAAAATTATGCTTGAATTGGTGATCAAAGATGTTCAATTCATTGTTTAGCACATTAGATTCTTTTGTCGGTTGTTCAACTAGCTCAATAACTCCATCAAATTGATTAGAAATACACATATATGTATGAAAAATGAATTAAAACTAACATTTTACTTGAATTACGTGAATAGTAACCATAAAAAGTAGTTTTACCTTTCACTTTCATCATTTCATTTCAAATTTGGGATTTTGGAGCTCTAGAGTGGTTTTCCCACTCAAATTTCATCAATTGATTGCAGGAGATCCTGTGGACCATTTTCCACGCCGTCAGGAATAGGTAGGAGCTAACCCTGAGCTCTTCATTTTCATTCCACCTTTTCTTGATTATGAGCAAGTTTTTCCACATTTCTGGGCCCCTAGGGTTTGAAGATTTCATTCCCCAATCCTCGTACCTAGTCTGCATTGAAAGGTGTGATGCATACTAAGCTGTACACTGGCCAGTCAGTATGCATCTCACCTTGCTCAAAGGTAGGGTGCGATGGGCATGGAAAGGCATATTTACACAGTGATTTTTCATCAAATTTTTTCCTATTTTTGCCCAAATTTGGATCCCAACTCATCTTTTGTCTGCATTTTAGATATTTATTGGATCAAGATGGTTGTCACATGGCGTGAGTGAGAACATGAAGAGGAGGACATGATTGCTTTGCATGACCAGCGTACAGTTGATGCATTGAGGAACTGTGGCTTGCTGAAGTTCTTCCGCATATCCAACATGAGGAAACAGATCAGTTCGTTGCAGTATTTTCTCGATGCTTGGGATCTGATCGACTAGGTCTTCCAAATCATAGGTAAATCTATTCAATTGATAGTTGAGGACATTTAATTTCTGATGGGATTGTCAAGGTGTGGTGCCCCTCTTTCACTATCAGGATTCACTTGTGGATGGGAATGCGTGAAAGATTACATTCGTTAGTTTTGCGGAGTTTCCATTTTGTTTCTGGGAAAACTAGTGTCTTTTCGATCAACTAGCCCTCTAGGTTTGGAAGCTACCCTAGAAACAACAATTTAAAGTAATTCAATGATTTCTTCTATGCATAATAGATAAGAGAAAGATGAGAGGACCAACCTAGAACTTTCGTTTAATCCTTTGCTTGATATTTCTCCCCCTTGACAGAGCTTGCAACTCCTCTCTGTACCTATCCTGCTTGAAGAGTACCTATAGAAACACAGTAGCGAAGAACCATCAAAGCAACTTGATCTATTGTAACATAAACACTACAGAATCAGATATATAATGAACATACAATAGTATTCACAAATTATAACATTCACAATTGCACAATCATATGGAAGAAACTTGAAGAACTTTATTAAATAGAAGGGAGAATTACAACCCAGTAGAGATAGCAAGATCAGTATCTGGGATGTCACTGATCGGCCCTTGAGGACCATTTTATTTACCTTTGCTAGATTTTTTGGCAGTGCAGCCTTACATTTGGCGAACAGATCTTACATGCAGTATTCCCTAGAAAGCCTGGAACCAAAGGTGTTCAACTCATGTGAGGCAATATTTCCTGTCATAAAAGAACAACTCTCCAAAGTAAAGAATGGAAGGACCAAGGATTTTGGCTACAGATCCATATTGACTACTTTTGCTTTGGAGAGGATTCCACTGATGCAACCTTAGAACATTTCACTAGGATTGCCAGCACTGAGGGAACTACGAATGCAGAGATGGGTTGATCTTATGGCTAGACACGCCATCCAGTCACAGATTTCCTTCTCTGATGCCTTTTTTGAGTGGTTCCACCACCAGGAGATGGTATTTGCAGAGTATCCATACATCGGGATGGATTTCTGAGGTGACCCTGATTTGGCCTTACTAGTTGGCAAGCAATGGAGTGCTATAAGTAAAATAATTTGACCACATCTTTTTTTATCAGTTTTATAATGTTTTTGTATTTTTTAATATTACCAAGACTAATCAAACTTATATGTGTCTGTAGATATTGGACCAGTGTAACCAGTGGTACACCCATGGGCGATAGATGACACTCCAGTAGGAGAGGTTGTAGGAAGGGTCATCCTTTAGGATCTGGACATATCGGAGACCCTGGCAGTGTTGCAGGATCAGATCGAGGGCCTCACTCTCGGTATTCAGGATGTCAAGACCGATGAGTTACCTTTGAGGTTACAGTGCCATACTACTGGCGTACTGAGTCATTGGGCTAGACTCTTGTGCATGATAGCATAGGCAGTGACATGTTATCACCAGCATCACTAGTCTAGGATGCTTTTTTGCATTCATTTTTGAGTTTCTTGGTCATATGACCGATTTTGTCTTGGACAGAAACATTTTGTAAAACTATAAACAACTATCTATTTTTTTATTTTCGGAGTTTTATTTTGGTTAAGTTATGCAACCCTGATGCAAATGTTGATGTGAAATGCTTTATTTACAAATGCCGCAAATATCTATTTAACACATAGTTTGCTAATGAATCAGTCAATGTGTTTAAGTTTCTGAAAATGTGTTGATATTGAATGGAATCAAAATGTCTTTCCAAAATCTTGACTCTTAGGAACATGTGATAAATAGCTGGGTTTCGAACGGAATAAATGCCAGTAAGCTATAGAATGACAAGTTGTGAATCTAGCCTGATAACAAGTCCGTGTATGCCATGTGAAATTGCATCAGAGAGGAGATCAATCAACGCACTATACTCAGTGATGTTGTTCGTTGATCGACCAATACATATCCCCTTTAAAATCACTAACTCGCTGCTTGGAGCGAAAATGGCCTAGGCTGCAGAAGATAGGTTTTACGTACTATGACTAGCTCCATCAGCATACCCAATAAATGGTTCCAAAAAGTTTGACATCTGCAACAAATGTGAAGTGGATTATCTAACCAAAATGACAACTCTAAAAGAAAACAAAAAATGCAAAAAAAGCATATGTACAATGATTTTACTACACTTAATCAAGCATAGTAATGTTTAAGATACAACCCATTTCAACGTTGTCACAGTGGAATCCCATCATAGCAATGTAGGGGCCCATCCATAATGGTTCGAATTTACTTGCTCCTAATTTGTCAGAGTCCTGATCGTAAAGTAAGACCAGGTCACCTTTTGAGAAGACATGAGGATTGACATTTTTTTCATATTTCACCTTGACGCATTTCTTATGTGCTTCATTAGCCAACGCAGCATCACAATGGGTTTCATCCAGATGGATTAGTTCCAAGGAGCAAGCCTCTTCTTCAGAAGTTTCGGGAAGCAGATCAATCGCAAGCTTGAGGGATGAGATTTCACATTGAATTGGTAAGATAGCTTCCAGACCATAGACCAATTGAAAGTGCGTAAATCCGGTTGCATTTCTCACCGAAGCCCTATATGCCTAGAGGGCTAAGTATAGGATTACATGCCAATTTCGTTTGTGGACTCCAATCATTCTCTACAGTATGTGCTTAAGGAATTTTTTGATCGCCTCAACCTATCCGTTAGCCTGCGAATAATATGGAGTAGAAATATCATGGGACAGTTCTAATTTGGCAGTCAATTCGATCATCATGTGATTGCGAAAATGTAACCCATGATCTGTGACTATAGCCTGTGGTATACCAAATCTAGAAACTACATGATTAAAAAAGAAAAGAGCAGCCATTTTGACGCTATTGTTTAATGTAGGCATCATCTCAGCCCATTTTTTAAAATAGTCGACAGCGACTATAATATACCCATGCCCCCTGGCCAAGGTGGGGTTACATGTCATGAAATCAATGCTACATTTGGTGAATGGCCCAACAACGACTACTGGATGCAATGGCGTAGATGGTAATCTGGTTTTGCGATAAAAAATATGACAAGCATGGAAACTTCTGATTGTAGTTATGCAATATTTGAATATGGTCGGCCAGAATTAACCAGCTCCTAAGATCTTTTATGCAGTAGCGTAACCAGATAGATGTCCCCCACAAGCACCTAAATGACAATCATTCAAAATGTTTTCAGCCTCCTCATGTGTGAGGCACCTTCATAGAACTGTATCGACACCACTACAGTAGAGTGTATCGCCAACGATCAGATAGTCTTTGGCTTGGTATCGAGTACGCCGCTCTTCAAAGCGAGAGGTGTTAGGCCTAGGCCTGGGTTTGGAGATAGACCAGTATATCTCCATACCATGGATCGCTTGACAATATCATAAATAGAGTCTCATCCACAATTGATGCTTTGGATGTTAAATAGTTGGATGATGAGGGAAGGTCACAAAGTAACTCTGCAAATACGAGAGATTTCTTTGATTTGGGTTTGGTGAATTCCAGATCAAACTCTTACAAAATTCCTATCCATTTGGAATATTTTCCACCCAGGAATTAACGCGACAGAATGCAGGTCATAGGTTTGCAACTTGACACAATGGTAGTCTTGCGAAAGAGAACATAGTGTCCAAATATCTGTACTACTTGAACGACTGCTAAAGCCAACTTTTCAACATAATAGTACTTGATTTCTGTATCATTAAGATTGTGACTTAAATAATATATAGGATTTTCAATTCCATTATCTTCTTGTACTAAAACCATGGTGATGGTTGTATCTGCAGTGACAAGATATAGGTTAAAGTCTTTTTGATAGTCAAGAGTGTACATTAATGATGATTTTATCAGGGAATATTTTAAAGCATCAAAGGAAGCTTGCGCAACCTGATCCCAGTGGAAGGGTACTTCTTTTCTCAGAAGATGCGTATAACCTTTAGCGAGTTCAACATAATGTGGTATGAACCTCCTCAGAAAGTTAGCTTTCCCTTGGAGTCTCTGAATCTGAAGCAAATTTGAAGGTGGAGGCATGTTAAGGATTTCTTGAACCTTAAATGGGTCGAGTCGAATTTCGTCCTTAGAAACTACAAAACCAAATAGTCGACCAGAACCAACACAAAACACACACTTGTGCGGATTGAGTCGTATCTTGTAATGTCAGCAACGTAGAAATATGGCTCTCAAATGCTACGGATGATCAATCCGCTTTCACAAATGAGTCGGTAGATTGTCGAGATATGGTTGAACGATGTTTTTGATTTCATGGAAAGCGTAATTCATTGCCCTCTGAAAAAGTTTCCCCTGCATTCTTCAAACCGAAAGGTAATTTGCAATATGCGAATGTGCCCCACGGACATATAAATGCAGTCTTTGACTGGTCCTGTGGGCAAATATTGATTTTATTGTATCCGAAAAATGCATACATGAATGAAAAGATTTCGCATTCGACACACTCATCAATTATTTGGTCGATGAAGGGTGTAGGATAGTTTTCCTTTGGACACGCTTGATTTACATCCCTATAATTGATGCACACTCTAATCATTCCTTGCTTTTTGATTACAGGAACAACATTTGATACCCAATCAGTAAGAGGAATAGGGTAGACGAAACCAGCTTGCAAGAGTTTTTCAGCTTCTGCTTTAATGGCAATGGTTTTCTTTGGATGGACATGTCAAAGCCGTTGTCGTACTGGTTTGACATCTGGATACATCTTGATTTCATATTCAACAATTCTTGAGACAATGCTTGGCATTTCTTCATATGACCATGCAAAGACATCTCTGAATTCGTGAAAGAGAGCACAATAAATCTCTAGTTCTAATGGATAACAAGATTTTCCAATGTTAATATTCTCTACAACATTAGGTTTGGTCAAAATGTTAATGGCGATAGTTTCTTCAATGTTGGACAAATTTCACTCGGAATCCACTATATTTACAGTATTTAATAAAAAATCAAAAATTGAAAGACGATTGAGGTCTCTTGAATAATCTTCACTGTTATCTTGAAGGTGGGAACGATGGTGGTAATATTCCCACAGCGTCTCTCCTATCATCATTGATTGGATGATTCCTTCTTCTGTAGAATATATATGAGACCAAGGATCGGAAGAGGTACCATACTCTAAAGACCTATCTATCCAAACAATTGTTGAGTGCTGCTTCGGGTTTGCCACCCAGGCCCAGAAGATTGATTGCTACAAAGATTCTATGGGGCTTGGTGGCAATACCTTGCTGTGATCCACACTATCAGAATGGACGGAGTTCTTCTTAAACTTAGATGATGTAGAAGATATCATATGACAGGTTTCCACTGTGGCCACTTCCACAAGACCAGATGGAGGCGGGAGAGCAAAAGTACCCATTAAGGAAGGGTCTTTTAGGAGACCTACTCCAATATTTTGAAGCAATTGAGAACTTCCATGGATTAATGGAATGCCTCCAGTAGCTTGTGAACTATTGGGAAAAAAGGTTAGTTTTTCAACGATTGTGATTCCACCTTGGAAGGGAAATGCAATCTTTCTAAAATATGTAGACACAACGGTAGCCATAGCATAAATCTAGGGTCTTCCCAGTAAGATATTGTAATCAAGGTTTCCATCAATAACCTCGACTTCAATTTCTATTGTCTTGCCCCCTAGTTCAACTTGAAAGTTACTTAAAATCCCATATGGCGTGTATGTTCTTCCATCGAATGCTTTTAATGTCGTTGATGATCGTGACAAGGGTGGTGAACCTAGAGTTTTATAGCAGCTCATTGACATAATACAGGTAGATGCCCCCTCATCAATGATTGTTCGATGAATAGTTTTATTAAGGGCTTTTACCTGTATAAGGAAAGTGATTTGGGCTGGTCATTGAGGTGTATATCCTTTATGATTAAAGGCCAAAATATTGGGATCTGTTGGATTAGTCCCACCTATTACTGATAACAAAGCCTGCTTTTGGGAGGGGCAACTCTGCAATACTTCAAGTGTCGACATAGCAGATGGTGATTGAGCCATATCCTCCACTATATTATAATTCTGTGCAGCTCGAGCATGAGGATTAAATGTCGATTTATGTATGACTCCCTTTGGTGGATTTATAGTTAATTCAGGAATAATGGGTGGAAAAACTTCTTATGAAGTCATTGTCGAACTACTAGGTTGATCCGTAGCCTGGCTATTTGACGATGATGGATTATCATAATCTTTATTCCTTGTTGATATCAAAGCATCATTTTTCTGTTTTGATATGGATAGCATAATCACTTGGGATGTGGAAGCATGATCAATAGAAACTAGATTAGTTTCTGGGTTTGGAAACAGATCAGTCAACACTGCTAAGGTACTTGAAGTCTTTAAAAATTTCTTAACCTCAGCTCAATGTGGACAATGTCTTGTATAATGCTCCTCGTTACATATCAAACATGGAAAACGAGGAGGAGGTTTCTTTTTCCTAGTAGGGTTCTTAGAATATTTTTCAGGAGTTGAATTCTCCTGTTTCTTCTTATTATTTTTCCCTTTCTTCTTGCCCCCTGGTTACTTTGGATTCTTACCCTTGTCAGATGACACGACATTAATCTCTGAGGCCAGAGGTTTGTCATTTGCATTCTAACTAGAAACTGAAAAAGCTTTACCAGATGGAGCTTTTTCAGTTTGTGTGCTTGAGGCACCGATCATGCCATCGCCAGTGTAAGAGTCCCTATTTGATTTAGGAGGGGGTGGAATGGAAAATTCTGTTCTAGGAGCATCAGGAATTTTATCGTAGAGCATGCCAGACTCAGTATAGATCAAGTCTAAATATTGGGCACGAGCAATGAATTGCTCTTCAGTGACAACTCCTCCTTTCACCACGTCCTCAGTGATAGATGGCAACAGGGACTTAATAAACCACTCAGCTAAAAGTTGATCAGGAACATACATCTTTACCATTTGATGACGATGTTGCCACTCATGAATATGATCAGATATGTGAGTGGTTGTAGTCTGTTTAAAGTTGGTAAGGATTTTTGTTCTTGTTCGTACCTAATGGGTAATTGAAAGTGGGTTAGAAAAGTAGTGGCAACGGTGCTGAAATTGTCAAACGAAGCTCTAGGTAATTGTATATACCATTTTGTTTCCAGACCAACTAGCATTCTCTGAAAAAGGCGAATCCTAATCGAATCATCATTCAGGGTGTTAGATGAGCACCACAAATGATAATTAATTACGTGATTCGATGGATATTCTCCTGGATTTCCATTTAATTTAGGAATATTGAATGGAAGTTTATGAGGAACCTTTGGCCACCAAGGGGCGTATGCAATTGCATCATTCATCAGCTAGTTCAAATCTAGTAATTCTAGAGTTGCTACAAAAGGCAACTATTGATTCAGGTTAGGTGAAGCATACCCAGGATAAGATGGAATCACCTGAGCAGTAGGTATTTGCATACCAGCATAATGTATCTGATGCCGGTAACTTTGATAAGGTTGTTGTACATAACCAATATAGTGTGGTTGTTGATAACCATTTTGAAAATGCGGCTGTCCATTACCTACAAAGCCTTATTGCTCAAGTCCTAGGTAGGTTTGATATTGACCAAGCCCAAACTGAGGTTGTGTTTGCTGGAATTGTGGTTGTTGGTATTGTACTAGCCATGGTTGTTGGACCATTTTTTGTTGCCCAATACTAGAAAATTGACCAAGATGCGGAGTGATAATATCGTTTGAGCCTGAGTCATTCCAGGTAAGGAAGCACTAACCTGAGGTTGTGATTGAGCCATAGAGACAAGAGTCTGTTGTATTACACCTTGAGAGACTTGAGGTTGAGACACAATACGTAGTGCTTGTACTTGTGACACAGTCACAATAGCATGTGTAGTGGGAATATTCAACACAGGTTGGATCGGTTGCATTGAATATACAACTCTTGGTTGTTGTGGGAGTATTGGTACCCAACCACTGGATGTAATTCCAGTTTGAATTGAATTTTGTTGTAAACTCTCATACGGTTGTTCCCCAGGAGGGAACAATGAAAAAACATACTTTCCTCCATATGGTGGCAGTCTAGTGTTCAAAGGATATATCGGTCTTTGAAGACTAGTTTGCCCAAATTGATACTGGCATGCAGGATCAATTCACTAAGTTTCAACACAAGAAATACAATATGGTACTGTGGATGAATAAATAGGAGCAGACCATGTTGCTGAAGCAGCCTCTAAGTGTACTCCCGCTAGTGATTGATAACTAGCTGTAACAGATGGTATACCAGCAAACATTGTAGGAATGGCTGTTGGACACAAATTGTCATTGATGTGAATATGGTAATATTCGAGGAGCAGATAGAGACAAGAGGAGCAGACAGAGCCGAAGAAGAGGAGCACACAGATCCATCAGAGAAGAAACCATATAAATATGCATTAACGTAAACAGAGGCAGAATACTATGAATCCCTAGAAAATTCCCCGGCAAATACACTATTAGAGTTGCGCAGATGGACGGCAGATACAACACAATGGGAAGATCCAACAGTCGTGGGTGATAAAGATGCACATAGGTTAATGAGCAGGAGGATGGGCGGGAGAGTGAATGTGAGTCGTCGGATCAAAAAGCAGCGGATCCAACGGTCATAGCATGCGAAAGATGCATGGACGATAATGCGCGGGAGACGTATCGGTAGGCGGTAAGCAGTATTCCCCGCACCGCCCACTGGGGTTTGGTGGTAGACATACAAGGGCCAGTGATCCAATCAAAATACAACATGTGGCAGATGAAAACCACCACCCCTGCAGGTTAACGCGTATGTAGGTTTCGGCGAGGAAAGGTGCGACTGTCATCCGATCGCGGTGGGGTTTGATCGGATGGTGAGGAGATGCATGAGGTTTAATGTGTAAGAAAAAAGTCGTTAGATCTTGTGGCAGATGATTGAACGGCTGGGATAATCACGCATGTTTTAGGGTTTGCAATGGTAGGGTTTTGCTTTGCAAACTCCTCTGTCGATAGTAAGCTCTTAGCGGGTACTGACGACCTCTTCAACTTGGAAGTCCAGAGTAAACGCGTCTGCTTTCACACCATATCCACTTAGAAGCTGATTATTGTTCAAGGTTCATTTAACAGGTCACTCTTTGGCTCAGCATGGGTGCCGAAATGCTTAACGCACTTCCTCAGTCATTCCAACCAAGGGTTTTGTCATCTAGGTGCTTTATGGACCACTGAGGTTTTATAAGATTGATTGGGGTTTTACCGTTGTAAAGGACAACCCCAGAACCATTTCTATTATGAATTTTAGGCTTTCTACTGCGAGCTAGGGATTTTAAGTTGATACTGAACTCTACTAGTTAATGGACTGAACTCAGTCTTTGGAAGAAGTGACAGCTTCTCTGGCTTTCTAAATAGTAGTTTACTTCCTCTGTAATTTATATTTGTCAACTATCATTTTATTTTTATTAACATTAAAATCAAGCGAGTCAGAGGAAATGACAGCGACTGAGGAGGAAGCCTAAGAAACGGTGTAAGCAAAAATGAATGGAAAAAGGCATGGGAATGTATAAAACAGTAGAAACAAAGAACTATTGGTATGGTTATGGTGGTGAAGAACCTGAGGGTGAGATAGTAGAAGGAGCAGAGGCAAAAGAGGCAGAAAAAAGCAGCGGAGGCTGTAGAGGTAGCAGAAGCAGCAGAGGCAGGAGAGCAGGAGTGAGACAACCTCAGCTAAATAGAGTACAGTAGCATACCTGTTTATACCAAGGTTGGATCGAAGCCCAAGAGTTTGAAGCCTTAGAACTGAACATGACTGAAGTCATTGGGGTAGGTGCTCCTAAGTGCAGAACCACTGCAAAACAGAGTTGGTGCTCTGGAGGTTGGAGCCTCACTAAAGTCCAAGTTGGAGCTTGGCAACTATTCACAATCAGATTTATACTTATATTGTATTTATTTCTTTGCACTCTCTTGAGTTTTAATAAAAGCATTAAATTCAGCTGTTGATTTTTGTGTTCTATGTATACATATACATATCTATATAGGTTGTTGGCAATCACTAGAACAATTAAAAAAATAAATAGTAAGAAATACTGATTCACGCCACCCCCCCCCCCCCCCTCAGTATTTCCAACAATTGGTATCAGAGCAGGCTTCTTCTTACCAGCCTAACAGCTTGAAGAAGGATCCACAGCCATGATGAGAAACCATGAAGCATCAGGAAGACCTCCTTTGTTTGATGGCACTAACTTTGGTTTCTGGAAGAAAATAATGACTTACTACTTAATGTCCCTTGGACCTGAAGTCTGGAATTTTGTTCAAAATGAATACAAAACTACTTCCACTTTTCCAACAAACCAAGATGAGAGGAAATCCTACATCACAAATGCAAAGGCCATGAACTCCATCACTAGTGGAATCACTAATTCTGAGTTTACAAAAATCATGCATTGTACCTCGGCCAAAGAAATGTGGGAGAAGCTAGTTGACTTGTACGATGGAGACTCAAAAGTCAAAAAGGAAAAGCTTCAAATTCACAGAAGACAATTTGAAAGTTTGAGGATGGAAGATGAAGAAGATATTGCAGCATACCTCCTCCGAGTAGCTGAACTGGTAAATTCCCTGAAAGGATTGGATGAAAAAGTTGAAGTACCATTGTTCAAAAGGTATTAAGGTCTCTTCCAGACAGGTTTGACTCCAAAATAAGTGCTATAGAAGAAGCAAAGGATCTAGATACCCTCAAAATGGATGAAATCCATGGAATTCTCACTGCCTATGAAATGAGGAAAGGTGGCCCAAGCTCCAAATATGCAGCATTCAAGGCCTCAAGGTCAAAGAAGGGAAAAGAAAGGAATGGCTGTAGTGATGAGTCAGATGTGGAATCCGAATTGGCTCAATTTGTACGAAAGCTGAAGAAATGATCTAAGCTTAAAGGCAAGTATCCTCTTATCTATTTTAAATGTGGTAAAATATGTCATTATGCAACAAAATGTCCTCATAAACATGACAGTGATGATGAAGGAAATTCTAAAATAATGGCACATAAAAGGAAAGGGTTCAATAAGAAAAACTTATTCTCCAAGCAGGATGAGTTTGATGAGGATGAGTTTATGGTCATCAAAAGGAAATCAGATGAGGAAAGCGATCATGATGAAAGCCAAGAACCATTATTCATGGCACTTGCAAATGATGATGACTCAGGGCTGGAAGGAAATGTAGATGAAGTATTAATAAGTGCCATTGAAGAAAATGAGAAACTACGGAACAAAATCATTTCTCTCAAAGTGGAAAACGAGGAAATAAGGAGAGAAGATCTCTTGGAAGCAAAGCTTAAAGAAAAGGAAGAAACTTGTGAAGAACACGAGACCGAAATAGTGTCTTTGAGAAAGGAGTTGGAGCAAATTAAAAAGGGCTATAAAAGCTCTCAAATACTTGAGACTATTCTAAAAAATCAAAAACCTCAACATGACAAGTCTAGAATAGGTTTCAAAGGAGAATCCTCAAGCACTAAGAATAATGCGAAAAGTTATGTTGATGCACTTTTCTGCAATCTAAAAGATGAAGAGTGCACCCCAGATCCCAAGAATGAAGAGAGAATTACTCCAAAAAAGAATGTGGAGTCGAATCATGGACACTACAGAAAATACAAACCTGTACTCCACCAAGGGCCCCTCGCAAATCCAAAGAACGAGGGAGGAGTAATTCCCAGGAAGGAAATCGACTCAAACCATGGTTGCTTCAACAAGTACAAAACCATCTTCCTCAGACACTGCTTTCACTGTAAAAACTTTGGTCATCAAGCCAAACATTGTATGGCTTGCAAAAGTGAAAAGACAAAGCTAAAGGATAGAATAATCAACTCATATGCCCCAAAAAGGCAGGGACAAATCAAAACCTTTAATTCATTTGATCCCTTGACCAAATTTGATCTGATTTGCTCTTTCTACTACAATAATGGACACTATGAACAAGACTTCCCACTCAAAGGGAGAAAGATGAGTAGCAAGAACTCCAGCATGGACAAATGCGGCCTGGCTCTATATGCTCAAAATAGTGGAAACCAGTGGTTTATAGATAGTGGGTGCTCCAGACACATGACAGAAGACAAAAGGAAATTTGTCTCACTGAGAAAAAAGGAAGGGAATGTGTCCTTGGAAGGGGATCTGGTAGAATTGCAGGAAAAGGAACAGTTACTCTAATCAATGGAAAAGGAAAAGCTCAAGATGCTCTGCTGGTTGATGGACTCAAACACAAACTCTTGAGTGTCAGCCAAATCTATGATTAAGGACATAAAGTTGTTTTCAACACCAAAGACTGTGAAATAAGGAACTCTGCCTCAGGGAAACTTGTGGATAAAAGGGGTGAGGACTCCAGACAACATTTACATTCTGAACAAGATTCAAGAAAATAAATGCTACCTGAGTCAGACAGATGAGAGTTGGTTGTGTCACAAGCGACTTAGACATACAAGCTTCGAAAATTTGATCAATATCAACAAGATCAAAGCTGTACGAGACATCCCAAGGCTGTTCAAACCAAATCAAGCAGTATGTGGTCCATGTCAACATGGAAAGTAGACCAAAATCAGCCACAATACAAAGGAACACTCTACATCGAAGCCCTTAGAGATCTTCCATGCTGATGTATGTGGGCCAACTAGAAATCAAGCACTACAAGGAGAAAGGTACTTTGTGGTATTTGTTGATGATTATACTAGAATGATGTGGATATATTTCATAAAGTATAAATCTGAAACTTTTGAGTGTTTCAAGAATCTAAAAGCCCTTGTAGAAAATGAAAAAGATTCAAAAATTAAGTGCCTCAAAACAGACAAAGGAGGAGAATTCACATCAATCGAGTTTAGTGAATTATGGAATTAAAAGGGAATTCTTGGCTGCTAGAACACCTTAACAAAATGGGGTAGTTGAAAGAAGAAACTGAACAGTCCAAGAAATGGCAAGAACTATGCTATTAGTAGCAGACTTACAGCCTAGATTCTGGAGAGAAGTAGTAGGGATAGATGTCTACACACTGAATCAAACTCAATTAAGACCAAATTGTGATCAAACTCCTTATGAACTATGGAAAGATAGACCTGCTTAGGTGAATTACTTCAAGATCTTTGTAAACAAGTGCTTCATAAAAATAAATGATGGTTCATCTGGAAAGTTTGATTCTTGGGTTGATGAAGGGATATTTCTTGGATACTCTACACAGAGCAAGGCTTACAAGTGCTACAATTATCGACTGAAGAAAATAGTGGAAGGCATTGATGTAAAGGTTGACGAAGATCTTCCAGTAAAGGAAATTGAAGAACATGAAGATGACTCTCTCATTGAAGAAGAAGAAATAGATGAGAAAGAACAAGAAGAAGAAGAGGAGAGAGAACCACCTAATACCCCTTCTAAGATGAAGTATGTCCAAAGACACCATCCAGAAGAGCAGATCATTGGTGATAAAGATGAAGGTGTGCAAACCCAAAGAAGGATAACAATTACCCCCAAGAGAAAAGTCATTGCCCTCCTATCTATGATAGAACCAGAAACATTTGTAGAAGCAAGTAAGGATCCTCATTGGGTAAAAGCCATGGAAGAAGAAATGAGCCAAATTGAGAAGAACAAGACATGGGAGCTAGTACCTCGTCCAAAGGAAAAAAACATAATAGGAACCAAATAGGTGTTCAAAAATAAAATGAATGAGGAAGGACAGGTTATCAAAAACAAGGAAAGACTTGTCTGCAAAGGCTATTCACAAATTGAAGGAATTGAATTTGAAGAGACATTTGCACCAGTGGCCTGTATGGAAGCTATCAGGATGTTCTTGGCATTTGCTTGCTCAAAAGGATTCAAAATCTATCAAATGGACGTGAAATCAGCATTTCTAAATGGGGAACTCAAGGAGGAAGTCTACATGGAGTAGCCAGAAGGTTTTGATCTAACATCAGGAAAGGACTTAGTTTGTAAGTTGAAAAAGGCTTTATATGGGTTGAAACAAGCTCCTAGAGCTTGGTATGCAAGAATGGATCACTATCTACAACAACAAGGCTTCAAAAAGGGAGTGGCTGGAAGCAATCTATACATAAAGATAGATCAAGGTAGGTTACTAGTTGCTCTTGTTTATGTCGATGATCTGATTTTTTCTAGTAATAATGATGAAATGAGAAATGAATTTTCTCAAAACATGTCAAAAGAGTTTGAGATGTCAATGATAGGAGAGTTGTCCCACCTCCTTGGACTTCAAATATCTCAAACTAGAGCAGGATTGTGTATATCTCAAACCAAATATCTAAAAGACATGCTCAAAAAATATGGAATGGAGGATTGTGCACCCATGAGCACACCTATGACCACCAACTACAAACTGAGCAAAGATGATGACTCCCCTCTAGTAGATGCAACTCATTACAGGTCAATGATTGGATCCTTTCTATACTTAACAGCTACATGACCAGACATAATGCAAGCAATAGGAATGGTGGGAAGAGTTCAATCTGCTCCCAACAAATCCCATATATTAGCTGTAAAAAGAATTATTAGATATCTAAAGGGAACTTCTGATTTCAGTCTTTGGTACCCAAAGGACTCAACACTGACTGTAACTGCATACACTGATGCTGATTGGGCTAGAAGTATAGATGATCACAAAAGGATGAGTGGAAATGCATTCTTCCTAGGGGACTGTTTGGTATCCTGGCTCAGCAAAAAATAGTCATCCATATCATTATCCACAGCCAAAGCTAAGTATATTTCTGCAGCAGACTGTTGTTCTCAGATACTATGGATGAAGGAAGCTCTAAAAGATCTCGACATATGTACAAATCAACCAATTTCCATCTATTGTGACAACACAAGTGCTATCAGTCTCAACAAAAATCTTGTGATGCACTCAAGAACCAAACACATACCAATCAAGTATCATTTCCTCCGTGAACAAGTAGCTGAACAAAAAAATATCCTAGAATATATCAGTAATAAGGAACAGATAGCTGATATTTTCACAAAACCTCTTCCTCGAGAAGCATTCGAACATCTGCGTCAAAATATGGGGGTTATTTCTTTATTATCACTCAAGTTCATTCATAAAGATGTAGCAGGACACGGGGAGCAGTTTGACAGGGGGAGTCCATATGCATTCCTTTTCCATTGATGTCAAAGGGGGAGAAAGCAGAAGAATATTGCCATCAATAACAAAGGGGGAGATTGTTGGACATAGATTGTCATTGATGTCAATATGGCAATATTCAAGGAGTAGATAGAGACAAGAGGAGCACACAGAGCCGAAGAAGAGGAGCACACAGAACCATCAGAGCAGAAACCATATAAATATGCATTAATGTAAATGGAGGTGGAATACTATGAATCCGCGGCAAATACACTATCAGAGTTACGCAGATGGACGAGAGATACAACACGACGAGTAGATCCAATGATGGTGGGTGATAAAGATGCACGTAGGTTAACGAGCAGGAGGACAGGTGGGAGAGTGAATGTGAGCCATCGGATCAAAGAGCAGCGGATCCAACGGTCATCGCACGTGAAAGATGCATGGACGATAATGCGTGGGATATGTACAGGTAGGCAGTAAGCAATATTCCCCGCACCGCCCACCGGGGTTCGGTGGTATACATACAAGGGCCAACGATCCAATCAAAATACGACGTGTGGCAGATGAAAACCACTGCCCCCGTAGGTTAACGTGTATGCAAGTTTCGGCGAGGAAAGATGCGACTTTCGTCCGATCATGGCGGGGTTTGATCAGACGGTGAGGAGATGCATGAGGTTTAATGTGCAAGAAAAATGCTGTCAGATCTTGTGGCGGATGATCGAACGGCTAGGATAATCGTGCACGTTTCGGGGTTTTCAATGGTAGGATTTTTCTCTGCAAACTCCTCTATCGATAGTAAGCTCTTAGCGGGTTTCGACGACCTCTTCAACCTGGAAATCCAGAGTAAACGCATCTGCTTTGGCACCATATCCACTCAGAAGTTGATTATTGTTCAAGGTTCATTTAACAGGTCACTCTTTGGCTTAGCATGGGTGCTGAAAGGCTTAGCACACTTCCTCAGCCATTCCAATCGAGGGTTTTGACGTCTAGGTGCTTTCTGGACGAGTGAGGTTTTATAATATTGATTGGGGTTTTACCGCTGCAGAGGACAACCCCAGAACCATTTCTATTATGACTTTTAGGCTTTCTGTTGCGAGCTACGGATTTTAAGTTGATACTGAACTCTACTAGTTAATGGACTAAACTCGGTCTTTGGAAGAAGTGACAGCTTCTCCGACTTTCCAAACACTATTTTACTTCCCCTATAATTTATATTTGTCAGCTATCGTTTTCTTTTGATTAACATTAAAATCAAGCGAGTCAGAGGAAACGATAGCGACTGAGGAGGAAGCCTAAGATACAATGTAAGTGGAAATGAATGTACAAAGGCATGGGAATGCATAAAATAGTAGAAACAGAGAACTTTTGGTGCAGTTATGGTGGTGAAGAACCCAAGGTTGAGATAGTAGAAGTAGCAAAGGAAAAAGAGGCAGAAAAAAGAAACGAAGGCTGTAGAGGCAGTAGAAGCAGCAGAGGCAGGAGAGCAAGAGTGAGATAACCTCAGCTGAATAGAGTGCAGTATCATACCTATTTATACCAAGGTTGGGTTGAAACCCAAGAGTTTGGAGCCTCAGAACTGAATAGGACTGAAGTCATAAGGGTAGGTGCTCCTAAGTGCAGAATCAGTGCAAAACAAAGTTAGTGCTCTGGAGGTTGGAGCCTCACTGAAGTCCAAGTTGGAGCTTGGCAACTATTCACAATCAAGTTTATACTTATATTGTATTTATTTCTTTGCATTGTCTTGAGTTTTAATAAAAACATCAAATTTAGTTATTGATTTTTATGTTCTGTGTATACATATACATATCTATATAGGTTGTTGGCAATCACTAGAACAATTAAAAAAATAAATAGTAAGAAATACTGATTCACGCCACCCCCCCCCTTTCAGTATTTCCAATAATGGCAGTAGAAAGTTATGTCGTGGCTACATCAGATGACACAGTTCTAGATGTTGATGGTTGTTTAGACATGTTTAGTCTATCCAAAAGATTTCATAGAGATTCGACAGGAACTTGCGATGAAGGATGATTAAAAGAACCAAACTTAGGAGTAGAAGGATACAAATGAATCCCAGTTCCAAAAAGTGACAAGGTACTGGAGGGAGGATCCTCTACTCTCTCCTCTATAGTAATTAGGCCAAGTGGAAGAGGTAGACCATCAGATCTGTAAAATATTTCTGGAGTTGAAGAAGGTATAGCTTCTACAGTGACATATACTGGAGGGGTGACGCCTTCTGAATTATGAAACTCGACTTCCAAATGTTCAGGTAAGTGAACTTTAGTCTCTAGATCAACTCTAGATGGAGCTATTTCAGGTATATAAGTGTCTACTGTTAACCTAGGATCAGTTCTAATGTCCTCTTGTAACTGCGGAACTTCTTCTCTAAAGGTAGATGTACCAGAAATGATCGGAGTAACTGTAGTCTCTGATGATGTTGAAACAAAAGTTTCAAATAAACCAGATGAATTGGACTCAGTTAAACGAGACCATTTTGCTTGGAATGGCTTCATTTCTAGATTCAAAGATGGTTTACTTGCTAGTCTCCACGAACGATGGGGTTTTGATTAACATTCTTCCATGATTGTGGATTACTTGATCAACTCAAAATTAAGGGGAAAAATGATGTTATTCCGAATTAAATTAATTTTAAAGATGCTTTGACACAAATTTTCTTTTTTGGTATTTAAGATTTGAGAAAAAGATAAAGATGACTCTAGTCCCTTTTGATTTTTAATGAGCTTGAAGTTGTGGAGCACTTGAAAGGTATGCTTTTGACAAACAATCTAGTGGCTTTTCAGTAATATTTGTAACCTTTTCCGCATTATGAATTCAAAGAGATAAAGCATTTTAATAAAATGTGTAAGAATTAACATGGGAAGCTCAATCATTGATAATTGTTGTTTTTCTATACAGGGAAAGGTGGAAGCGAGGAGTTGTTGTCCAAAAGCGGAAAACAGAGGAGGAATAACTGTTGTCCCTCTAGAAGGGAACCAGATGCAAATGAGATTGAGCAAATCAGAGCCGAATAACCCAGGAAAGGAAAGAGGGATACCAATTCTGCTAAAGAGAGAAAGAAACGTAAAGGATTAACAGATTGGCGAATCCCTCAGGATCTTCGATCCTTAGGGATCGCTGTTTTACTTATCTTTGTTACCTAGATATCCCCTCCATTACTTTTATATAAAGGAACAACATCGTTGAACAGGGGGACTCCTGCTTTTGTAATTTTCCGTTTCAGACAAAACTTTGATCATCGAGTCTCACTAAGACTTGGTTTATTATACATTTGTTGATGCATTAATATAAAAGACTTGGTGTTTATTTCATCTTTGCATCTAGAGTAACCTAAGTCGATGTACCATTGGCAGCTAAGGGCCCGGCTCCGAAGGACACTTGCTTTTGTATCATTATACTATGATTTATGCGTGGTTTTCTTATCTTTATTACTCGGTAATCTGATATATCTTTCATATGCTATGCTATGCTCTGTTACGATTAATACATTAATGGTTTTTCTCAGAAAATCTGTGTAATGACTCTACACCATATAATTGGATCTCTTCAGAGTTGAATCGCATGTTTGTAGTTTCAAACCAGCTATTTTTGTTACAGAGCGTCTGTGTGAATATTACTATCAAGTGATTCATTTTAAGTCCCGATTATTGGAATTTGAAAGTAATGTTACTCTGTTTAGAAACATAGTTATATTACCCTTAATTGTCAGATTACTATATTAATGCGAGGCGTGCATATATGGTTGATTATTGTTGTTCCATAATTCATCAATGAGTGTTGTTCCATAAAGTATATTCCATCGCGTTTGCTTGAGGAGAAAATAATGTTATATCAGAGTGTGAATAAGTTGGTTTTGACTCGCGAGATTTAGTTCTTTTGACTGCTGTTCCATTTACTGTTGTTCCATTTCCTTTTTGCTGTTCCATTTTACTTGTTGTTGTTCTATTTACTTGCCTTTGTTGTTTTGGTGTGAGAGAAGGTCTAAGGCTGTAGTGAGCCTCAGCAGACGCTGCCTAGCTCCCAGACCTACGGTCCATGCTCTAATTTCCTTTCTATCAGTTTCTAGAGGGATGGGTTATCGCTTCCGTACCCTTGACTGATAAACTGTCTTGTGTGGAGTAATTTAGTTATAGTTTAGCATCTGTTTACTTTTGTGTTTTCTGAACGCTATACTACTAAGCATTACTCGGACGAATAGCCTCAGATTGAGTTACTCTTTGCAATGACAAAACATTCCCGGATTGATTTATTAATGTAGGATAATTAGAGGTGTGGGAGACCCTAGTTATAGCTCTACATTTTGGCACCGTTGCCGGGGAAAGAGTATAGCCATTTTCCCTTTACAGAGTAGTGCGCAAATCTGCTAGGGGAGAGTTGGATTTTAAAAACGGAAGGTAAGAACTTGCGTACGGAGCATGTAAAAGCCCTACTCCACCGTCCGCTCTCTTAGCAGAATTGCTTGTTGAATAGGATTTAGTAGTTTTTTTTAAGAGTGCATGACTAAGCAGAAAAAGCCAGAAAAGAATATGAAACCTCCATTCAAACCCGAAAAAGCCAAAGGGCTGGTGACCCCTGGCTGAACAATCTTCATAGAAGAAATCTATAAGAAAACTAAATCTCAGCCGTCGGTAGGCCCCAGAAAGATTAATTCTAAACAACCTACTAGTTCCCTTCAGGCCACAACATCACCATCTGGAGCCTTTGCTGAGGTGCATAGTCATACTGATGAACAGGACTTTCAAATAGAAATTCAAGATAGGGGAAGTGTTATTAAAACAATCCCTGCCAAGGTCGTTCCTTCTCAACCTAGGAATACCCTCCTAGAAATCCCGGAAGGTTATTGGCATATATTCGTTCCTATGGCACAGAATCAGCCAAATACTCAAACTTCTACATTGCAATATCCTATAGTGGATTCCGCAACAAATGCGCCCATGAAAGCGATCCCTCTTCAACACATCCCTACATTTCATGGACTTACATCAGAGGACCCTGATGCATTCTTATTTGAATTCGATGTGCTATGTAGGGGATATGATTACACCACTGACCCCCAGAAATTAAAGTTGTTCCCCTCCACTTTGAAAGGGGCGGCTCTAAGATGGTTTATGGGTTTAGGTGGTGGAGTCATAAATAACTGGGAACAAATGAAAGAATATTTCCTAAAGAAATATCAGGATTATTGTAGGTCTAGAGAACTAAAAGATGAAATTTTCCAAATGACAGCTAGACCAAATGAAACTTTAGAATAATACGTAGAACGTTTCCAGTATAATTTACAGAGATCCCCCTATGCATCACTACCTCTGCCTGATAATGTGTTGAAAACTGCATTGATCAGAGGCATGAAAGAACAGTGGATTGAAACATTAAATATCATGGGAAAAGGGGATATTTATCAAGACAACTTTGCTGACATCATTGATTTATGTATCAGGAGTTCAAGAGGCAGCACAAGGATAAAACCAGCAAAATATGATCGGTTTGTCAGAGATAACAGAATATCAACAGAAGGAGTAACATGTGTAGAACTTGGAAATTTATTAGAAAATTTTAAAACTGATATTCTGGGGACATTAACTACACAACTTGATATTGTGCAGGCTAAACAAAAGCAGATGGAGGCAGAACAAAATCTGGCGATTTTCTGCCCCCGATGTAGAAGAAAACATAGCCACAAGGAATGTCCACTAGATACAGTTCAAACATGTGCTATCTGTACAAAATATCACCTTACTGAGAGCTGCCCCTCACTTCCTGGATTGAAGGCAGTATATAAGGAAGCGGAAGAAGAACCAGAGCCAACATACTTCGTTAACCAGTGTGGCCAATGGCAACCTAGGCAATCTGGTATGTTTTCAGACCCAACTTCTTCTTTCCAGCCTCCGCAGTATAATGCTCAGCAATATAGTATGTGGCAAAACCAATCTCCACCCCCATTTCCGAACTGGTCATCACAACCGTTCCCTTCTCCAAATCCATGGATGAATCAAACAAGCCAATTCGGCTGGCCAAATTTTCCTTACGCCCCACCATATTGGTAGAATAACTCATATCCTCCACAATGGATCCCCCCTACTTCACAAGGTTCACCCTGGCAGACAAACTGGCCAAAATTGACATATCAGCCAACAGGAACTATTCCACTCCCTCAACCGACTCTGTCAGCTTTACAACAAAACCCCCAGTCTAATCTGAGGCTGCAACTCCCAGCCCAACCCAATCCCAATCCAAATAATAGACCGGTCCAATCCCTCCAAATCATGGAAACATCAGAAATCGGACCTGACTTAAGGGAGTGCAATGATCTTCAGTTAAGATTTGGACATATAATAGAAATAGAGGGAGACAAAACGGTTCATATTGAAGATCAATTACCAATAGAACAACCGTTACAACAAGAAGGTGTAAATAAGGAACAGATCCATCCTCAAGCAAGTACATCTTCTCCTCCCTTCCCGGAACGATTAGTCATACCGCGACCGGTGCAATATCCAGACTTTGACATTCTGGGAGAGTTACAAAATCTGTACATAAGAATTCCATTCCTCCAAGCCATTCAAGACATCCCTATATACGCAAAAACTATAAAATAATTGTGCATAAAAAAATCAAGGAGGAATACAACCACTAACCCAAGAGTCCAAGTAGTCGGTACTTTATCTGACCTGTTATCAGGAAAAGAGACACCCATTAAATATGAAGATCCCGGAAATCCAATTGTAATTGTTCAAATCTATGGTCAGACCCTGACTAATTCTTTAGTTGATCTAGGAGCTACAATCAATATTTTGACAACCTCTACCTGCCAAAATCTCGGCATTACATCAGTAGAACCTACTTCTACTTTGTTAGAATTGGCAGACAGATCTGTAGTTTGACCGGAAGGTACTCTATACGATGTCATGGTTTCTGTAGATTCCTGGGAATACCCAACTGATTTCCTAATAATTAATCCAAAAACCCGACTGGATGGACATCCGCTAATTCTAGGAAGACCTTGGCTTGCTACTGCCGATGCTTACATTGGTTGTCAACAGGGAAACATGACCATAACTAGAGGACCAGACATTAAAAATCTAGTTCTATACCCTCCAGCACAACCAAGTCTTACAATGATCGAAACTAACCAGCACCCTGTGTCATACCTTACTAACAATATCAGATCCCCATTGACTGTACAGAAGGCTCTAGATTTTAAAGACCAAACAGAAGATGATGCCATCAATAATTTCATTAGTCAAACTGAATCTAGATCTCACACACAGTGTTTCATGATAGAAGCAGCATTTGATAGTTAGCTAGAAGAAGATCCTTTGAAAGATGCACATGACCAAACAATACCTGTGACTGTTGTTGCCAACAATAAAGTAGTGGAAATTGAACCGGGTAAGACTCTAAATATCAATGCCAACCTCACACCGGACCAAGAAACAAAGCTCGTCCATCTGTTACGAAAGTATCAAGAAGCATTTGCATGGGATTACCCTGATATGAAAGGGATTGATCCTCAATTATGCACCCACCACATCTATATAGAAAAAGATACAAGACCTGTTCGTCCACTGCAAAGAAGACTCAACCCCCATCTAAAAGAGGTTGTAAAAGCCGAACTTCAGAAACTTTTAGATGTTAATTTTATCTATCCTATTTCCGATAGTAAATGGGTCTCTCCGCTGGTGGTGGTACCCAAGAAAAATGGAAAATGGAGGATCTGTGTGGATTACAGGGAGTTAAATAAAGCCACACAGAAAGATCACTTCCCTCTCCCATTCATAGACCAAGTATTGGACACTTTAGCAAGAAAGAAATTCTTTTCTTTCCTGGATGGCTTCAGTGGATACAACCAAATTCAAATTGCCCCTGAAGGCCAAGATAAGACTACCTTTACTTGTCCTTGGGGAACGTTTTCCTATCGAGTTCTACCCTTCGGCCTATGTAATGCTCCTGCTACATTCCAAAGGGTTGTCCTTAGCATCTTTGCAGATTTAATAAATGATGGACTTGAGGTGTACATGGATGGACTTTACACCATTGAGATGATTTGATCCAGCTTTAGATACTCTAGAAAAAGTCCTACAACGTTGCATCGCTACCAGGCTTTGCTTAAGCCACGAAAAATGTTATATGATGATGACAGAAGGGCTCATTCTAGGACACTATGTTTGAGCAGCTGGCATCAAGGTAGACCCGGCCAAAATCCAAATACTTTTTCTTATCCCCACCCCCACTACTCAAACAGAGGTACGCAGTTTCCTTGGATTTTCTGGGTATTATAGATGATTTATAGAACATTACTCACATATTGCTGCGCCTCTATATGCTCTAACTGGTAATGTTGATTTCTTGTGGACAGAAAAATGCGACCATGCTTTTAAAGAATTAAAGAAGCTTGTATCAATAGCCCCAGTCCTTCGAGGACCAAACTGGAATCTACCATTCCAAATCTCATCTGATGCCTCGGATACAGCAATCGGTGCAGTCCTGGGGCAGGAAGAGGATAAAAAACCATATGCTATCTACTATATCAGCAAAAATTTATCCTCTGCCGAATTGAATTATACTGTCACTGAAAAAGAATTCCTAGCTGTAATACATGTTGTTAATAAGTTTAGACATTATATCACTGGCTATCTAGTTATGTTATATACAGATCATTCTGCTATCAAATATTTGGCAAATAAACTTGTTACAAATGCTAGAATAACCATATGGTTGATCTTATTGTAGGAGTTCGATATCACAATCAAGGATTGACCTGGCAAGGAGAACCATGTAGCCGATTTTCTCTCACGAATACCAAAATCAATTGAAACAACAGCAGTGGAAGATCAATTCCCTGATGAGCACCTGTTTGTTTTTGTTCTTCGAACACCCTGGTATGCTGATGTCGCCAATTACCTTGCAGTAGGTAAGATACCAAAACACTTAACCCCTCAAGAACGTAAGCAGATTGTTCAAAAGAGCACTCGATTTTCGTGGATTGGGGGTTATTTGTTCCACACAGGGGCAGACATGCAAATTAGGAGATGTATTCGAGAAGATGAAATTTTCGACATTTTAAAAGCCTGTCATGACAGACCATGCGGGGGACACTTTGCTGAAAAGAGAACAACACATAAGGTATTGCAGACAGGATACTATTGGCCTGCAATTTTCAAAGATGCGAATTTTTTTTTCCCAAGCCTGTGACAGCTGCCAGCGAGCAGGACGACCTGGTCAAGCATACGGAATTCCTCTGAGACCACAATTAGTCATTGAGCCATTTGAACGATGGGATCTTGATTTCGTTGGGCCCATTAATCCATCATCAAATCAGAGAACATACATTTTGGTGGCAACAGATTGTTACTAAATGGGTCGAGGCTGAATCATTGCCTAGAGCTACAGAAGATTCTGTAATACAATTCTTGTTCCATTTGTTTGTACGTTATGGACTTCCGAGAGAACTAATTACAGATGGAGGACCACAATTTGTTGGAAATAAATTAGCTGCAACACTTAACAACTATCATGTCCAGCATAAAACTACTACCCCATATCACCCGCAGGTGAATGGGCAAGTAGAAAGTAGCAATAAGGTAATAGAATCAATTTTGACAAAAACCATTGCATTGCATAGGCGTGATTGGGCCGCCCGATTACCTGAAGCACTGTGGGCTTATAGAACCACATGGACAAGTAACAGGCTATTCACCCTATCAATTAGTTTTTGGAAAACAACCTATCTTCCCCATAGAATTCGAAATCCAAACGCTACGAACTGCACAGGAAGTCGGCCTAGATCTAAGTGAGGCACAAATCAATCGATTACAACAGATTAATGAATTGGACGAAATCAGGCTCTCTGCATTACAAAATACAGCACTTATTCAACAACAGTGAGCTAAATGGCATGATGCACTTATCAAGAACAAAGTCTTTCACGAAGGAGACTAGGCTTTGTTATATGACTCTCGGTTTCAGGACTTCCCGGGGAAACTTTAGACTCGATGGTTAGGACCATACGAAATCCAGAAAGTACATGATAATGGGACACTCACTCTGATCACAATTGACAGTTACGGATATGCATTCAAGGTAAATGGCCACCGAGTTCGTCTCTATCGAAAGCCACTCACTTGGGAATCCTTCTGTTAGCAGCTACATCAAGACACTGATATGGAAATTTTAGGAGGGGAAGCAAAATCTTCCTCACCTATAATTTAGTAAGGAATTCATTTTTCTATAACTTGTACATAAGTTCTTGTATATATGTTTTCTTGATCTTTCTTCTAATTTTTGCATTCTGAGTGTTCTTGCTGTTCCTTTTTCAAAAGGAACAACACTTGTGTATTTCTGCTGTTCCTTTTCAAAAGGAATAGCACTTGCGTGTTTTTGTTGATTCCTCTTCAAAAGGAACAACACTTGTGTGTTTCTGCTGTTCCTTTTCAAAAGGAACAACACTTGTGTGTTTTTGTTGTTCCTTTTCAAAAGGAACATCATTTGCGTGTTTTTGCTGTTCCTTTTCAAAAGGAACAACATTCGTGTGCTTTTGCTGTTCCTTTTCAAAAGGAACGACACTTGTGGGTTTCTGCTATTCCTTTTGAAAAGGAACAACATTCACGTGTTTTTGTTGTTCCTTTTCAAAAGGAACAACACTTGTGTGTTTTTGCTGTTCCTTTTCAAAAGGAACAACACTTGTATGTTTTTGCTGTTCCTTTTCAAAAGGAACAACACTTGTGTGTTTTTGTTGTTCATTTTCAAAAGGAACAACACTTGTGTGTTTTTGTTGTTCCTTTTCAAAAGGAACAGCACTTGAGTGTGTCTGCTGTTCCTTTTCAAAAGGAACAGCATTTGAGTGTTTCTGCTTTTCCTTTTCAAAAGGAACAACACTTGAGTGTTTCTGCTGTTCCTTTTCAAAAGGAACAACATTCACGATTTTCTATTGTTCCTTTCAAAGAAACGGCATCCTACGTATTTGCTTGCATGGATTCTTCTCTGAGCAACACCATCGGCATGTTTTTTCTCTTATTGAGGATGCTTTGCGCCCATGTTCTCCCTAGTCTTTAAGATACAGCTATGGACTTATGCAATGAACATAAATCATGATTTACTGAAGTCATCAGATCTTAAATCGCTATCTTTATAAATCTGAGTAATGATAAGAGGACAAGAGGAGGGACACACTTACTTTTCATCTTTGTTGTCATTGTCTTATTACCGGCGCTCCGGTTGGTGATATTTATCATGAAGATTTCCCTAAAATTCTTTTTTGATTATTACCTAGGAGTAAGAGCAGAGGATTTATATCTGTCTGTTGGGATGATAAGGCTTCTTCTACCATTCCCCGCTCTTAAGGAGTGCGGAACCACCCTTATTTGTAAATAAATAAAAAAGTGCTCTGCAAAAAGAAAAAGAAAATATGAATTATCAATTGTCAAATGCAGGATAGGGGGTCTCATCGAGAGCCTGCCTACCATGATCATAAGGATGGAAGTGAAGTGGCATTCCCATTACGGCCACCACACTAGGGATATGGTCCAAAGGTATACTAAATAAACAAACCTTGGAACAGGGGGTCTCATCACGAGCTGGCCTGCCCACGTTTCGCACCTACCTTGTGAGTGGCATTATGGCTATCTGGTTACCAAGCCAGCATAATGGCCTGCATTTTGACAAAGCACTCTTCAAAAATACACACAAAGGATCATGGTTCCGGGGGGTGAAATAAACAACTCTGCCAAGGTTATGAACACATGTTGGCAGCAGAGCTCTGTTAATGGCATTGAAGTCGTAATGGTTACACCAACAGGTATGATATCAATACTTTTTTGTCTCTTATATCCTTTGAATAGATCATATTTTATACCCCGATGTATATATCGCATGAATACTCATTACCACCAATCATGGCAACGGAACTGATAATGACCGCTGGAGATTTCGTACGCTTGACAGACGTCCCATCCCCCGGCCTCTCATTATATCACCCAGGCTCTTATGTAAAACGCGATCTACCTTTTGGCCTCGATTTTGGTATTTCGTTGTTTTTCTAAAACATGGCATAATTTCATATGTTGTTTCTTTGACTTGATTTCCGAATGGCTGCTTCTCCTCTATTTGACGGCTGGGGACAGCCTATCAGATTGCGGGGGGGGGGGGGGGGGGAGGTAACCTCATTACTCCATGGACTACGTGTCAGCACACCATTCGGGCAAGATAATGTACGAAGGTATGGCATGGTTTAACGGTATGATAATTCTATTTTACGGAAATTGCCGTCCACGATCCTTTTCTGTTGCATGCTCTGTGTTCCCTTCCAAAAACTTTGTGACAATCACCCTCTTTGTGTCTCAAACAGCACAGGCAGTTGTTGTTCCATTAAGAATTCTGAGTAGAATCATGGAGGGAAAGACAGTCCGAAGCGAACCTCGGGAATTGACAGTCTCCGCTGCTGCCCGCGAGGTCCTGGAAAAGGCAGGGTGGCTGAATTATTTCAGTCGCCTACGAGAATCAAATGAAGCAGGCGTTGGAATTCCTGCAAAATTTGCAGGAGAACTACTCCATAGTAAGAGAAAGACGGATAGCGGTCACTGATGATATTATTGCAGAAGTCTCGGGACTACCAGCTGCCAGACCCGTATGGATGCTGAAGAAAGAAAGACTACAAAAGGTTATGGAGATTTTCTAGGATGAAGGCCAAAGCTTGACAGTCAAAGGGAAGGGAGTTCTGCTGGCAACGTTAGGGGAACCCTGGACTGAGTTAGCAAAGATAGTGCAGAGCTACATCACTTGCAAAGGAAGTAAAGACGTGGTAAGACCACGTCATTTGAAACTCTTAGCTGTTTTGAAAGGAAAATGTTCTATAAATCTCCCTGCACTCTTAAATTCGTTATTACATGATACGGCCCGAAGCCTAAAAAAGGCACAGCACATAGAAGTAGTCGTTAGCCACCATCGGCTGATTCGATTGATAGTGAGCTATTGTCTCACTCAACAACAAAGCAGCTAGGAGGAGCTCATCACAATGGTCGAGGGGGGATTGGATGCACCAACCCCAAAACCTAAACATTCCTCCAGCACGCCGGAACGATCAGAGAAACGCAGGGAATTGGCAGCAGAAAGACATGTTGCTCCAAAACAAAAACAATCCTCTAATACACCAGAATGACCAGAGGAACCCAGAGAATTGATAGCAGAGAAACACGTTGCTGGTACACCTGAACAACCTGAGAGACCAAGGAAATCAGCCCGGCTGGCTGGGATACGAGGAAGGCTGGAAAAGATCCAGGGAACCACTACCCAGCCAATCGAGATTACGGACGAACCTCCAGAACCAGAAGGAGGACCTTCCGAAGAAAATGTTGAACAATCAGGGGCCGAGGCTGAGCAGCCTGGAGAAGGAATTGAGGAAGGGGACGAGCACTCTAGGATAGAAACAGAAGCTGAACACTCCAAGGTAGCCACCGAGCAAGTCAATCAAGAAGAGGAAGTAGTACAACCAGGGGGCAGCCCGCTGTAGGAACCTGTGGGTGAAGAGGAATTGGCAGCAGTCCTGGCCAATATGGGGGAGTATGGCCAACCCTCCAGCACAGCAGGCATCCCTGACGGACCCTCGGAGGAAGACATACCCGGGAAAGCGCATGCAGAAAAGGCAGGAGAAGAAAACCTACCTGTTTATGATAATGAAATAGGAGACACCAATCAGGAACAATCTGTTCCCAAGACACCAGAAGAAATTCCAGACGGGGAAGGAGTAGATTTAAGGGCCAGTCCGAAACCCTCTGCCGAAGCAATAGAAATTAAGAAATTAAGGAGGAAACAACAGAGGTTGCTGGGCACTATAGCCAAGCTCCAACAGCAAATTCGAATTCTGAAAGCCAACTTGAGGATACAAAGGACCACAAGGAAAAGAAAGAGGGCCACTGCAGCAAAATCTCGTAGGACAAGAAGACGACATACCTATAGCCACTCTGTTGGTCAAAACCCCATTAGAAGACCTACTACCAAAGAACAGATTGCTGTTCCAAATGACATTGAAGAACAGATTGTTGTTCCAAATGACATTGAAAAACAGATTGTTGTTCCAAATGACGTTGAGGGACAGACTGTTGTTCCATCTGACCCTGAAGAACGGATGGACATTCCAATTGAGGTAGAGGAACAGCAAGAGGCTTCGACGACAGGGGGACCACAACAACTTTTCATTCATGTTAAGAAAGAAAAAGAGAGCAAGAAGACCCAAATAGAAGCACCACCCTCAGGGGTAATTCGGGTTCTAAACTCTAAGCAGCATAACAAAAAGGTCCAGGTAAAATTCCTAGCCTCTATGGCTCTATGGAAAAAGGATCCAAAAACAAGGACCTTGCACAAAATGATGAATCAAGCTCAGCAAGAAGTTGAACAACTGAGAGAACAAACAGTTCCCCGGGAGAAATACGAAGAACTACAACAACAACTTTGGGATATTAGTCAGTCCGAGAGCCAGGCCTTTGAAGGATGGCAAAAGGAGCAAGAAAAGGTTTCCAAGGTAACTCGTCGATTAGATATTGTTATTAACCAGATGGACACTGTGTGTTCCTTTGTATAATGACGTTTTGACCTGTAGGGCCCCTGCTAAAAATTATGCTTTATTTTTGCTTGAACAATATTTGCGATTGAAAATAAAAGCCGTTAGGGGAGGTGCCCCTATCCACATCAATACTGTTAATGATTTTATAGATTGTTGCAAGCATTATGGAATTAAGGTTCAAAGATTATTGTGCGAATTTTATTTGCACAACCTCGTGCTAGACCAGGAAACTGATTTAAATCCTGGCCCTTTTGTTGGCGACATATAATTGCAAGCCTTCATTTCATTTGGGGTTAATCAGTTGAAATGGCTCAGAGCTTATAACACATTTCAGAGATAGGAGAATAGCCTAGACTTATGGGTGCGAGCCAAGCCTAGAGACCCAGTGACGCTATGGAGAGAGCATAGGAGCCTTATGAGGATCCCGGGTGTCATCGAGATATTAGGACCCATGCACGAAGACTTGATCCGACATAGTCTGGAATATTTTCTGACTATTAAAGACCTTTCCATCGATGCTGCAAAAATTTCGATAACGGACCTCTAGCCCAAACATCCAGCTCAGGGAACCATTCAAATACGAGAATTTTGAGTTGGCTGCTAGTCGATTGAACCTTTATGGGGAACGTATTCTGCAAGTAGGGCCATCCTGGTTGGGGTATCGATTTCTTAGTCCAATTATTTGGCACCCTGCACCCGAATATCAAGCCTTGTATGAAATGCCTGCAGATCAAATAAATCAGTTCTTTGATAATCTAGTTGCTCATCACGGTTGTCGGCCTCCTCACAAGATTCCCTCTCTGGCCTATTCTCTTACCGCCTTGCATGTCAACTATAATGTTTTCATGAGGGCATGAAACAGGGTAAGCAGGGGGGTGTATGGAGCACTTGAAAGGTATGCTTTTGACAAACAATCTAGTGGCTTTTCAGTAATATTTGTAACCTTTTCCACATTATGAATTCAAAGAGATAAAGCATTTTAATAAAATGTGTAAGAATTAACATGGGAAGCTCAATCATTGATAATTGTTATTTTTCTATACAGGGAAAGGTGGAAGATAGGAATTGCCGTCCAAAAGCGAAAAACAGAGGAGGAATAACTGTTGTCCCTCTAGAAGGGAACCGGATGCAAACGAGATCGAGAAAATCAGAGCCGAATAACCCAAGAAAGGAAAGAGGGATACCAATTCGGCTAAAGAGAGAAAGAAAAGTAAAGGATTAACAGATTGGCGAATCCCTCAGGATCTTCGATCCTGAGGGATCGCTGTTTTAATTATCTTTGTTACCTAGATATCCCTGCCATTACTTTTATATAAAGGAATAACATCGTTGAGCAGGGGGATTCCTACTTTTGTAATTTTCCATTTCAGACAAAACTTTGATCATCGAGTCTCACTGAGACCTGGTTTATCATACATTTGTTGACGCATTAATATAAAAGACTTGGTGTTTATTTCATCTTTGCGTTTGGAGTAACCTAAGGTGGTCTACCATTGGCAGCTAAGGGCCCGGCTCCGAAGGACACTTGCTTTTGTATCATTATACTGTGATTTATGTGTGGTTTTCTTATCTTTATTACTCGGTAATCTGATATATCTTTCATATGCTATGCTATGCTCTGTTACGATTAATACATTAATGGTTTTTGTCAGAAAATTTGTGTAATGACTCTGCACCGTATAATTGGATCTCTTCAGAGTTGAATCGCATGTTTGTAGTCTCAAACCAGCTATTTCTGTTACAGAGCGTCTGTGTGAATATTACTGTCAAGTGATTCATTTGAAGTCCCAATTATTGGAATTTGAAAATAATGTTACTCTGTTTAGAAACATAGTTATATTACCCTTAATTGTCATATTACTATATTAATGCGAGGGGTGCATATATGGTTGATTATTGTTGTTCCATAATTCATCAATGAGTGCTGTTCCATAAAGTATATTCCATCCCGTTTGCTTGAGGAGAAAAGAATGTTATATCAGAGTGTGAATAAGTTGGTTTTGACTCGCGAGATTTAGTTCTTTTGACTGTTGTTCCATTTACTATTGTTCCATTTCCTTTTTGCTGTTCCATTTTACTTGCTACTGTTCTATTTACTTTCCTTTGTTGTTTTGGTGTGAGAGAAGGTCTAAGGCTGTAGTGAGCCTCAGCAGATGCTGCCTAGCTCCCAGACCTACAGTCCATGATCTAATTTCCTTTCTATCAATTTCTAGAGGGATGGGTTATCGCTTCCGTACCCTTGACTGATAAACTGTCTTGTGTGGAGTAATTTAGTTATAGTTTAGCATCTGTTTACTTTTGTGTTTTTTGAACGCTATACTACTAAGCATTACTCGGACGAATAGCCTCAGATTGAGTTACTCTTTGCAATAACAAAATGTTCCCGGATTGATTTATTAATGTAGGATAATTAGAGGTGTGGGAGACCCTAGTTATAGCTCTACAGAAGTGACAAGTGTTCAGATGGACCTTATCTTTTAAAGAGTCGAAAGGGAACAAAAGTGACTACTCTAGAAATTCTAGACAGACGGATTAGAAAACCAATCACAAAACCACAATATACACCTTGGTGGGAAATTAAAGAGAAATTACCAAGGACTTATTTACAGCAGTCAATCTTCCCAAATGTTGTGTTCAGTGCATTGAGATCGATAGGGCGGCAGACACGACTTCCTATGGATAAAGGATATAAGCCTATTGTGGTCTCCCAATATATACGCGACGGTATGGGGAGCACAAGTCCATGCTAGCACTTGTCGTATCAAGGTGGAGGAATCACCCAACCTTCGATGAAAATGATAGTTACTAGTTTTTACAACGTCGGAACACGTCTCTAGCCTAGACCTCTAGATGTGTTGCGTTAAGTTCCAAAGCATTGTTAGGTTCATTGAGATTTATTTTAGAGTTGATCTTGTTTAAAGTTTTCCTTTCAATGGTTCACCACGTGATGTTGATTTGAAATTCCTAAAAATGCAATTTATAATGATAAACAATCGTTGTTTATTTTGATCAATGAAAATACTAGCTACTTGTTACATAACAATTTGTCACTGTCTCCCTGTCAGTCCTCCTGCTGTGTCATGGGACCCAATTAATCATGCTCATGCTCTCTAATGTTGCCAAATGACCCACGTTTCCAAATTTTTTCTATCATCGCGACTGTTGTAAAAATAAATGCGCTAATGAGCGCTCTAAAACAGACCTAATGCGCTTCCAGCGCGGAAGCACACGTGATTCCCGCGCTGGTCAAATTTCATGTGATAGCGCGTCTTTTACTTATATATGATCATGCTGATATGACTTTCTTTGTTATTCAGCAGTGATGTCAGCGCTCCGGTGCAGTTATCTACCCGCGATGATCCAGTTTGGGCGAGTTTGTTCTAACAGCCGGCCTTCCAGATGACTCCAGCCTGGTTGTTGGCCTTGTAAATGTCGCCCTCCCTTCTCTGGCATGTCTGTTTCATCATTTGAGCCACCTTCCTTGGAGATAAGCTCATCCTCCCACCATTCATGGAGACTCCTTCTCCTATTTAAGCCTCGACCATTGCCATGAGCTGCTAGTTTTGGAATTGATTGTGTTTAGAGCATTGCTGATAGTGTGTGAGCTTGATAGGCAGCTGGTGTGACTAGTGTGGGATTGCTAGAGTGCTTAAGGAAGGTTGTGAAGTGTTTCCATCTTGTGTAAACTTGTGGGGAGAGAGCTTTGTCTTGGGATATCCACCTTCAAGGGTGAATGCTTGAGGGACTTGCTGGCTGGACCCAACCAAAGGAGGATTCGACGTCAGAACTTGGTTGTATTTTCTTTTGTTTTATCAATAATAATAGACAACTATCATTATGGTTCCACTCATGTGTCTTTATTATGATGTTTGAGTTTTATCTTTTCTGACTGATACAGAGTTGCATTTCTCGGATTTTATGCTTGTGTTTGTCTTATTCTTTGCATGTGCAGGTGTCTGTTCATCGATATCGTGAGGATTGAAACCAGCTGAAGCGAAAGAATGGAAGCGACAACCCTTATACGAATATAAGGGTTGGATTCGAGGTAGGCTCTCATCTTGGCCTTTATTTTGCAATTAGGAACCTGCGTGTTAGCGTTGTTTGATTGTTGCTAGACCTCAGTTAGGCTAGTGGGATCGCCTTTGTCCACAGAGGGGATTTACCTACACAACAATTTGGTGACCATACTGGGGATTTAGGGATTTTGAGAAATTACATACGGTAGGACCTGAAAACCGAAACGTAACTCAAGATAAAATTTAAAATAAATCGAATGAACTTAAAAACGCATTGGAACATAACGCTCACATTCTAGAGGTCTAGGCTAGAGACGTGCTCCGGCGTTGTTAAACCTAGTCACTTTTGTTCTCACATTAAGATTGGGTGATTCCTCCTTGTGTGGTTCAACTGTGGTTTAGTACGGACTTGTGCTCCCATGTACCGTCGCGTATATATGGGGAGACTCCACTAGGTTATCATCCTTGATCCACAAGAAGACGTGTCTGCCGCCTTATAGCCCGTAACGCACCGAACACAACATTCGGGAAGATTGACTGCCGTATGGAAATTCCTTGGCTTTTATATGATCGCTAAGGTGTATATGCAGTTTTACGGATTGTCTGGTAAACCCTTGCCTAGTTTCTCCAGAGCAGTCACTTTTTGATCCTTTTCAGACTCCTTAAAAGAAAAGGCTCTATTGAGCACTTGTCACTTCAGGCTCACTAAAATTCGAAGGCGACTAGAGTCATCTTTAGTCCTTTTCTTGACTCTTAAAACATGAAAAGGTCAAGTTGTGTCCTAATGTCGTAAAATTTATTCGACCACGAATACATTTACCTTGTTAGATCTTGTTTGCGCTAGTTTCGAGTAGGTTTTTTATCGTTAGCTTGAGTAGGGTTCTTTCTCGTTTAAATGGCAACTTTTCCAGAGTTCACCAACCCAGGCATCCCTTCTAATGGGAACCCTGGTCATTTCTCTCCTTTAGGAAATGTTGGTGCTCCTTACATGGAAACGTTGTCCCTTCCTGGGTTAACTGTTGGGTTCCCTGTTTGGTTGTTCTCAACCTCTCTAGTCCCTACCGTCTCAAGTACTAGTCAATCAGTTCCTACACCTGAACAACATCATGTTGATTCTAAGGTCGACCTCTCCCCTCCTTCGCCTGTTTCTGGGTCCTCATCTTCTACTTCGCCTGGTGAAATTCTGGATTCAAGTAACCAGGTGGCTAAGAAGAAGAAGAAGAAGACGAAGAAGAAGAAGTCTCCTAAGGGAGAGGCTAAAAGTGCAGTGACTGCTCCAAATCCAATTCAAGTCAAGCCACCCTCTGCTCCTCTACAGAAGGTCAAATTTCCTTGTAGATTGTGCAAGGATGACCACCTTCTTCGCGATTGTCCTGGCATTCCCAGGATCCTTAAGGTATGGTCTCGTGATCCAGCTTGTCCCTCATCATCCTCTGAAGCTCATGGCGATGCCACCCTATCAACTGACAACATTCAGAAGAAAGGGAAGATTCGAATCCCCTGTAGACTATGTGAGGGCAATTATCCCCTTCACCTTTGTCCGCTCATGGATAAAGTTTTCGCTATTTTGGAAAGTCTTACAGCTTCTTCGCCCCAACTTCCTGTTGGTTATCAGAGGCTCCCTTCAGACCCTCTCCCTATTGACAAAGGCATTGACTTAGATTTTTCTCTTGTCTAGGCTCCTCTCCCCAAACCTAGCTATGCCAAGCCTGTTCCAGACTAACCATTGGTCGAAGAGAGTGTCAACTTGAGTTCAAAGCCTGTTGATCACTCTGTTATGGAAGAGCGTCATGATCATGTTCTTCTTGTCTCGTCAGATTCTCTTGAGCCCGAAAATGACTCTCCTATCCCAACTGATCTAGAGAGTCCTTTTTCGGTTCTCTTAGAGCATGGGGGCAATCATACAATTCCCCCACCAAGTTGTTCTGTCGTTTCCTTCGACTGGATCCATTTGACCGTCTTCCACCTTCCATCCCATGTACCTTTCCAGATTATAGTACATTCCTGTGATAAGGCAGTACCTGGCACTGTCTTGGATGAGGGTGCATCTGTCAGTCTTATGCCTTCGACTACTTGGCAAGCTTTGGGCTCCCCACAGCTTGTGCCAATCGCGCAGAATTTTATGGCATTTGACAGAGGAACCAGTCAACCATTGGGGATCCTCCCATAGTTCCCTATTACTTTGGGAGGCAAAACCGTCTATATTAACGTACTGGTTACCCAAGGTGCTTTAGATTTCAATCTTCTCCTTGGTCGTGACTATGTTTATGCCATGGGGGCCCTTGTCTCTTCGGTTTTCCGTGTGGTTTTCTTTCCACACGATGGAAGAATTGTGAATATAGATCAATTATCGTTCTTTAGTCCCCCAGTGCCTCCTACGTAGTTGTCATCCCCTCCTGGTTTTTATCCACCGGTTGTATCTGCCCCACCATAGGTCAACTATGTGGCCACTTCTCCCGTGCCTATATCCAGTGATGCTGTCATCGTGCATAGTGTCCTGGGGGCATTGGGTCTCAATTTCCAAGATGTTGTCCTTCCACCAGGAGTGGCACTCTTGGAAGCAGCGACTTCCTGTTCATTATGATGAAGTTCGGTCGAGCATAGTTCCTGATCTTGTATCAAGCTCGTTAAAATTTGAAACAAGGGTTATGAGGATAGTTCTTTTAATGTGTCAACCTCATTAAAAAATGAAACAACTCCATTTTCAAATCAAGTCTTTTGATTAAGCTCTCGTAAAATACAAGTCGAGTCTTTCCAAGGTCTCGAGAGTAAACCTTCATTCCATCCACTTTGTTGAGTGCAATGAAGCTTGGGGGGCATGTACCTCATTGCGTCATTATGCTGGGGGCATGCGAACTTATAACAAGCATAGTTTTTCGTTTCAAGCTTGTGTAAACATGAAACCGAATCCAAGCAGAGTTCTCCATGGTTCAAGCTTGTGTAAAAATGAACCCATACCCATTTTACATCTCGTGATTGTTGTCTTTACCCGCTAAATTCCGCTAGACGAGCCTTGGTTGTTTTCATCCCATCGCCACCATCTCTTTGGCCGATCATATGCTTTCACTTGCTTGTTTTCCTTTCTTGAGGGACCGCAGTTAAGAGTGGTTCTGTTAGCCAGCCTCTTGACCATTACATGTTTTGAGCAGTTCCACCATTGTTGGAACCAGTTGCTACCCTTTATACCACTCGTTCCTCTAGGAGGAGTCACCTTTAAGCTCTTTTCTGACTCGTAAAATATGAAAAGATTACCGAGTATCTTTTCCCTTTTTGACTCGTTAAAAAGAATAAAAATGGAGGTCTACTTTCAGCTCTTTTCTGACTGTTTAAAGATGAAAAGATTGGCGAGTTATTCCTCTTGACTCGCTAAATGTAAATAAGAGGCGGTCGTCCTTAAACCCTTTTTCGAATGTTTAAAAATGAAAAGATTGTCGAACCCTTGTCATTTCAGGTTCGTTAACGGTCACGAAGCGACGTGGTTTTGATCACTTTTTTACTTTTTCAGATCGAATTCACTATTTACGAAAAGAACTCCTCGGTCGTAATGATCGGGCGATTCTTTCGAGCATTGTTTTATACTTTTTCGGGCTCGAGAGACACAACTTTACGAAAAAGGACATCCCTGGAGTTTCCTTTTCGCTGTCTTTTCAAACACTCTAAATATGAAAAGACACTGAGTTTTTCCTTTGTCAGACTCGTTAAAACTTTAATGACATCGGGTTTCATCGTGATGGCGCCTCTCAAGCATATTCTATCCCCGTCAGGCTTGCCATCCAAAAATAACCGGGGTACTCGCCAGAAATGGTGGGGGAATAAAGGAACCGTAATCATCGTCGTGTTGGCAGTATGTCGCTCTTGAACATGGCACTTGTCTGCATTCGTGTCTGGGTGGGCACATCTCATCTTGTTTCACACTTGCCTCCATGGGTTTGGGTTATCTTGTTTGACCATTCATCTGCTCATCGCCTTGTCACCATGACCGCTGATCATTTGACATCAAATACTACCTAGTACGCTGTCGTGCCGCCGATATTTTCAAGAGAAGTTGACCTCTGCAGAATACTCAACCTCCCTCTGATATCTCACACAAAAATTTTTATCCTGCTCTGTCTCGTGTCGATGATGTGGGAAATATTATGGCCCACCTTCGATCAAGGTCACTTCCTGTCAACTTCAGCTCATTATCCAGGAAGTTGACCTAGAGACTTCCTTCAGATGCCTTAGAGCCTGCATGCCTCAATGGCAGGTTCTTCGTGTTCGACGCGAGGTTTTCATCATTGGCCTCCGATCAAACGATTCTACGGGTGTTCGACACTGGTTCACTAATTCACACGTCGTGGATTGTACCTTTACTACCTTGAGGACCATTGTCATTATTGGTGGTACCTCTCGTGTCTGTTAACAGTTTTCATCATTTGACTGGTAATCAAACGATGTTCTCGCATGTTCGACTTCGACTCCTACATTCGCATGCTTGAACTTGTACTCTGTTTGGGTCGAGTTCGAGCGCAAGACCCTGGATTTTGTATGTTGGGATCCAGGCTGCATTTTGTGGATTATTATAATCACTACATGACTCATTCACTGGATGGCTGCGACCATGCCTGAGTCCATTCATTGATCCTCATCGGATGGCTACGTCCGTACCTAGGATCCAGATTTTTATGTACTCTTTTATGGATGGCTGTGCCCATACCATGTACATCATGTATTTGAAATATCAGTTGTACTACGTGCAGGTTCTTCCTGGTGGTGTTCTAGTTCAGCCAGTTTCTTAAAGAATTTCACCCCTCCCACTCTCTTGGGCTTCATGTTTTAGGGGGCATCTGTTACACAGTAATTTGTCACTGTCTCCTTGTCAATCCTCCTGCTGTGTCATGGGACCCAATTAATCATGCTCATGCTCTCTAATGTTTCCAAATGACCCACTTTGCCAAAGTTTTTCTATCATCGTGACTGTTGTAAAAATAAACGCACTGATGAGCGCTCTAAAATAGACCTAATGCGATGCCAGCACGGAAGCACACGTGATTCCCGCGCTGGTTGAATTTCATGTGACAGCGAGTCTTTTACTTATATCTGATCGTGCTGATATGACTTTCTTTTTTATTCAGCGGCGATGTCAGTGCTCCAGTGCAATTATGTACCCGCAATGATCCAGTTTGGGCAAGTTTGTTCTAACAACCAGCCTTCTAGATGACTCCAGACCTGGTTGTTGGCCTTGTAAATATTGCCCTCCCTTCTCTGGCATGTCTGTTTCATCATTTGAGCCACCTTCCTTGGAGATAAGCTCATCCTCCCACCATTCATGGATACTCCTTCTCCTATTTAAGCCTCGACCATTGCCATGAGCTGCTAGTTTTTGAATTGATTGTGTTTAGAGCATTGCTGATAGTGTGTGAGCTTGATAGGCAGCTGGTGTGACTAGTGTGGGATTGCTAGAGTGCTTAAGGAAGGTTGTGAAGTGTTTCCATTTTTTGTAAACTTGTGGGGAGAGAGTTTTGTCTTGGGATATCCACCTTCAAGGGTGAATGCTTGAGGGACTTGCTGGCTGGACCCAACCAAAGGAGGATCTGAAATCAGAACTTGGTGGTATTCTCTTTTGTTTTATCAATAATAATAGACGACTATCATTATGGTTCCACTCATGTGTCTTTATTATGATGTTTGAGTTGTATCTTTTCTAACTGATACATAGTTGCATTTCGCGGATTTTATGCTTGTGTTTGTCTTGTTCTTTGCATGTGCAAGTGTCTGTTCATGGAGATCGTGAGGATTGCGACTAGTTGAAGCGAAAGAATGGAAGTGACAACCCTTTTACTAATATAAGCGTTGGATTTGAGGTAGGCTCTCATCTTGGCCTTTATTTTGCAATTAGGAACCTGCGTGTTAGCGTTGTTTGATTGTTGTTAGACCTCAGTTAGGCTAGTGGGATCGCCTTTGTCTACAGAGGGGATTTACCTACACAACACTACTAGGGAAAGAAGATTATAATTCTTTCAAACAAAGAGCAAAGAGCGCACACTAGTGCATTTTCCTAAATCATATTTCACATACAAACTAAATGCAAATGCAAATGCATGTATTTTTTTTTCATTCTCCTTAATTTAAAAATGCCAAAAAGGAAAACCAAATGTAGCAAAGATCTGAAATATTTCTTTCAAATGAAAATTCGACAATTTCTTCTCCAAAAGAGAAAGGAAGACTAAACGACACTTTTCAATTTTGAATGAAAAATTCCTTCAACACTTAGAATATCAAAAAATCAAACCAAATTCATGACGAAAAGGTCAATCGACTATTCAGGGAAGGAAGAATCAATGAAACTTCTCTTTTTGACACAAAACGATAGTTACGACACTTTTTGTACCAAAGCTATAGATCGATTTAAGAAACTTTTCGACAAAGGATTGTAAATGATGGAAAAATACATAAAAACATTTACTAATCCTAATCAAAGGAGGTTGATCTATGTGATGCAAGCAGGATTTAGGAAGGAAGTCTATTCAAGAACAACAAAACAACTAAAGAAGGTTGAAAACAAGGACAAAACCCCCAAAATTCTAGAATGGAAATAGGTTCAATCAGTCATCGCACCTGAGCTTCACAGAAACAGGGATGAATCGCACTTTACAGACTCAAGAGGTGCAATGGACCAGGGAGCGCAACTAAAGTGGGTGCTAGCTCATATGAGCAACTGATTTTAGTAAGTTAAGTTGAGCTATGATGGAAAATAAAGAGCAAAGTACAGAGGCAAGTCTTGAGAGGTTACTGAGCTACCAAAAGGGCATCTAGAATGCTTGTAAATCAAATGTTTAATTCATAAACTAAACCAAAGATTGACTGAAGCAGCATTCATCTACTATGCAATTTCAGAGCAAGAGCAGTTCAAAGGCTACCTGGCTGACTTCAGGCTCTGTCTATAGTTTATAAAATAAATAATAATAAAAAACAAACATCTATTCGCTCCCCAGTGAAGTCACCATTTTGTTTCTGGGAGAAGTAGTGTATTTTCAATTGACTAGCCCTCTAGGATTGGCAGCTACCCTAGAAACAACAGTTTAAAGTAATTCAATGATTTCTTCTATGCACAATAGATAAGAGAAAGATGAGAGCAACAACCTGGAACTTCCGCTTAATCCTTTGCTTGATCTTTCTCCCCCTTGATAGAGCTTGCAACTCGTCTCCGTACTTATCCCACTTGAAGAGTACCTATAGAAACATAGTAACAAAGAACCATCAAAGCATCTTGATATGTTGTAACATAAATACTACAGAATCAGATATATGATGAACATACAATAGCATTCACAAATTATAACATTCACAATTGCACAATCATATGGAAGAAACTTGAAGAACTTTATTAAATAGAAGGGAGAATTACAACCTAGTTGTCTGATCCAGCATCATCCTCCCAGCATCAATCCCTCTTCACCTCATGAAATAGAAAGATCACACCAACAATACAATGCTCTTTTCCGTAAATAAAAACTATCGACACTTCCTTGCAATTCACAATATTCTAGCCTCTGGATCTCTTAGATGACGGATCCATTTATAGATGTGTGCAAGAGTGTGAGTCATCTCCGGGGTTTTTATTAGTGTCATTCCACTTGTTACAATTGATTCAACTTGTTACAATTAGTTCCACTTGGAGATTTCTTGGATCTCTTACTCATCCCTGGGCGAATTCAGAGAAGAAAGTGTCATAAGAGAAGTTCTTAGAAGATCCCATGAGCATCCACTTACCAAACTATCTTGGACATTTATCGATCCTCGCCCATCGCAACCTATAGAAGGCCTAATCAGTATGCATTGCACCTGAGTAGTGCACCACTCAGTATGCATTGCACCTGAGTAGTGTACCACTCAGTATGCATTTCACCTGGCCAGTGTAGCAGTTAATATGGTTCAGTTTGGGCCATTTCTGGATGGCTTTTCAGGTGGAACTTTTGGGAAATTATGTAATTAGATGACCATGTTCTTTTAGGGTATGAAACAACTCTTTTAGGGGTTGAAAAGGCCTAGTTTATCGACATATAAGATTGGGTTTGAAGTTCCAAAATATGTCTATAATAGCCACCGTTGCCACCATGAAGATCCAAAAGGAGGAACTCAAAGATACCAAGGAGGAGGAGCGCCTCTTCCACTCCCAGATGTGGGTAAAGGGTTCCCCACTATAGTTCATTGTCGACAATGGGAGCCAAATGAATCTCATTTTGGTGGAGGTCATAAAGCATTTGGGCTTACCGACCACAACACATCCACAACCGTACACCATTGGGTGGCTTCACCAAGGACAGGATCTTCGCGTGAGCCAATAGTGTCGCCTTTCATACAACATCAAGCCCTTCACGGATGAGGTATTATGTGACTTGCTCCACTTGATGTTTGTTATGTATTATTAGCCCAACCATACTTCTGGAAGCAACATGTTGTGTATGGGTCAAGGCCTCGTGTTGTTATTGTTACTTTGGGAAATAAGTTGTATAGGATACTAGAGGTATCATCGCCTACCGCCATCTCTTTGGTTACTACAAAACAATGTAGTAAGCTCATTTCCAAAACCAGGAAATTTGTTTTCCTGATGATACACCCTCAAGGAAAGAAGAAGATGGTGGCCACGACTTCTAGACAGGGCCCCTCTCCATGACAACAATAGATGGACAAGGTCATGGAGGAGTACGATGACATCTTCACCTCCCACACAGGGGTACCTCTGCACTGGCAGGTCAAGCACTCCATCAATCTGAACCCAGGTGCACCACTTCCCAATGGACCAATCTATTGGCACTCTATTCTAGATATGATGAAATCAAGAGGCAGATTCAAGATCTGTTGTAGAAAGGTCACATCCTACTGAGTTCATCGCCCTGTGGCAGCTCGATCGTGTTGGTATAGAAGAAGGATGGGACTTGGAGACTCTTTATTGACTATCACGCAGTGAATAAGATCACTGTCCATAATAGGTACCTAGTCCCATGAATTGATGACCTTCTAGACCAACTAAAGGGGGAAATATTTCAGCAAGATCAACTTGAAGTCAAGATATCACCAGGTACCAATTGAACCCTCCAATTTGTGGAAGACTGCATTCAAAGCCAAGGAGGGCATTTTTGAATGGTTGGTTATGCCTTTCAGGTTGACGAATGCTCCTGCAACCTTCATTAGGCTGATGGATGACATCTTGTAGCCATTCACCAACTCATTTTTAGTGGTATACTTGTATGACAAACTGATCTTCAGCCAGAGTTGGGAGAAGCATCTACATCACATTCGGCAGGTTCTCCAAACACTGCGGCAACACAAGCTATGTGCCAATTTGGAGAAATGCACTTTTTGAATGACCCAAGTTCAGTATCTAGGATAAAATATTGATGAATGAGGGGTGCATGTGGATCTAGCCAAGATCCAAGTCATTCAGGATTGGCCAGCTCCAACCACTCTGATAGAACTTTGTAGCTTTCTGGGTCTTACCAATTTCTATTGCAGGTTCATGTTGGGATTCTCTCATATCACTTGGTGCTTTAGTCAAGTCACCAAGGGAGGTGGGAAAGAAAAATTCTTTTGGTCTGAATCTCAAAAGAAGGCATTCACAGAGTTGAAACATCACCTCTACTCAGCACCAGTGCTCACATTACCAAACTTACAATAGTGATTTGAGATCAATATATATACCTATGACTATGCTATTCGGGTAGTCCTTACTCAACACGAGCATCCAATAGCATATCACAGTGAGACACTTTCAGACACAGTCTGAAAGTATCCCACTTATAACAAAGAGATGTAATCTATTGTGCAGGTCTACCAACAATGGAAGTATTACATTTTGGGGAAGGAAACAGTCATCCACATTGACCAATTGCCCCTGTAGTTCATACAGATGTAAGGGAAGTTGCAGAATGATTGCCATCAGAAGTGGTCCACATACCTACAACAGTTCCATTTGAATATCAAGTATAAGGAGGGAAAAACCAATAATGTTGCAAATTGCCTCAGTCGACCACCGATCATGGCATTAACCACTGTGCTCAACCCTTGTAAGCACGAGAATTTTGATTGGCCACTTCTCTACAAAAGCGACCCAGAAGTCGGCTACACATACCAGATGCTCTTGGAGGGTCAACATGTTCCAGATTTTCACCTCCAGAATGCCCTGTTATGCCACGTGGTTCACCTTTGTGTTCCTTTAAGCGAGCAGGCCAAGATGATTTGTGAAGCACACTACAGTTGGGTTGCTGGACATTTCGGGGTCGAGAAAATGGTGGAAGTACTACAGAAGTATTTCTATTGGCCAAATCTTTAATAGGATGTCGAGAAGTACATTAGATGTTGCACTACCTACTCCATTGCCAAACCAACCATCGAGAAGAAAGTCCTATATACTCTGTTGCCTACCCGTAGGGCCTTCCTTCTACTAAGCATGGAAATGACTATGTTTTTTTGGTCATCGACAGATTCTCAAAGATGACCATTATGGAAGCCTGCAAGAAGAATATCATAGCAGAAGCCACTGCTAAACCCTTCTTTCAATGACTGTGGGTACACCTTGGCATCCCACAACTTATCATATCATATCGAGTAGCAAGTTCCTCGGTACATTTTGGTCCAGTCTCTGGTCAATGATGGGCACCAAACTCACCAAGTCCACAACTTTCACTCCCCAAATTGATGGCTAGACAGAGGTCGTCAACAGGATGATCATGCACATTATACACATGTACAACTCCAATCATCCACACACATGGGATGAGAGCCTCCCCTATGTCTAGTAGAGCTATAACCAGGCTCTCCAAAGCTCCACTCGCCACAACCCTTTTCAGGTGGGTTTTGGATTCTAGCCCCTATATCCCATTGATGTGGCCATGCCACTCCAGCTCATGTCCAGTCTGAATCCAATAAGGAAAACAACTTCATTGAAAAAATCCAACATATCTGCCAGTAGGTCCATGACATTATGGAGAAATCAAATTCCAAGTACAAGTAGCGACATGATCAACATTGGGTGCCACACAAGTTTCAACTAGGTGATAATGTCTGGTTGCATTTGCAAAAGGAACGCCTTACCAGAGCCTATCGGAAACTCAGACCACTCTGATATGGTCCTTACATCATTTCCAAGGCTATGGGATACAATTCATTTGATCTCATCATTCCCCCATTCCTTGGCCTGCACCCAGTGTTCAATGTGGACCACCTCCGACCATACTTTCCAACATTACTAGACACATCTGACATTGTAGAACAACTCATACCAATATAATTAAATCCATATTGCATGGAACAAGATGCAACTGACCAGATCATGGACACGTAGATCAAGCACACTCGCTAGCAGAAGGTCCAACTATATCGAGTTCTCAAAGCAGGCCAATTCCTTCACCAAGGCAAGTGGCTCATCAGGGACCAAGTTCAACAGAAGTTTCCTCATCTCATGGAGGAACTCAATGCAATGGGGACCATTGATTTCTAGGGGGAGGAATGATCCAAGTGGATATTGATGGCCACCCACCAATTCCACTTGGACCCCCACCATTGTTTCTTTCAATTTTTTAGTTTCCTTAATTGTAGCCCAGTTTACTATTTTTAATAGTTTTTCGGGTATTTAACTTCCAGAGCCTTTTTGAGGCCCTAAACGACATTATTTGTGAAACCTGAGAGAAACATCGGTCCATGGACCCATGTTGCTGACTCAAAACTTTATTCCATGGATAGATATTTCTAACAAGGTATGTTGCGTGTCAAACGAAGATCGTATACCAAAGTTACGACCCCAGGAAGTTGATGTACCAATTTAACCAAACATGGCCCATAGTTTGGCACTTCATCTCCTAAGGTTGCGTTTTTGGATGTTTATGGTTTTCCATTGTTTCTCAACAATAAATAGGCCTTCAAGCCTCATTGTAACATAGTTCAGAGGCATGTAGCTACCACATCTCTTCTTAAAGATAAGCTACCATCATCCGAGCTAGTTTATTTCTATTTCTATTTGTAAGCATATTTCAGTACTTTACAGCAATGAAATGAAGTGTTATTTCTACTGCATCTTTGTATGTATGGTCATATATGTAATTTGTTGTTTTCTTATTTAAATCTGGATCAATGGTATTAGAGAAGTCTGCTCTTTCTCTGTTTTTCTTTGCATGTCCTCAACTAGGTCAAGATATAAGGAGTTAGTGCTTGAACTGGTCGAACCTTTGCAAGACTAGCCTCACAAATCCCGATGGCTTCCCATGGCGGATGAAAAGAAATATAAGGGGTCAGGATATCCTATCAAAATCTTACTTGAAGAGGCCCTCGAGTGACAAACGAACATGATGATGGACAAATTTTCCCAGATCCTTCAGCAGCTACCCAGGGGTGACATATCTACTTCCAGTTGCTACTCTGGAAACACGACACCCTTTAAGGTACAAGTTAACTTTGAAATTCCTATATTTGAGGGTCATATAGATGCAAACGTTCTAGATAAATGGTTAAATATACTAGAAGGGTATTATTTTCCTCATGGTTTTTTTGTCCGGGAAAAGATTACTTTTTCTCTTCTCAAGGTCACCCCCCACATCAAGGACTGGTGGGAAACCTACTATGAGCATAAGGATGAAAGTACGACCTCACTGTTTTCAGCCACACCCACTTGAAATTCATTCCAGGCTGCCATCAAGGAGTAGTACTACCCTTTGAGAAGCTATGAGGATAAATACATAAAGTGGACCACGTTGCGGTAGGGAAGGTACCAAGACATGCTAGAGTTTACCAATATTTCTCCTACCCTTCACACACAGTTGGGTATCAAGGATTTTGAGCAGCATTTGGTACTCAAATACCGTGGCCTCCTACATAGGTACATCTAAGATGAGATGGAGTTCCTGGGCACCTCCTCGCTCGACATGACATATAGATAAGCTATCAACATTGAGCAAAAGTTTAAATAGAAGAAGTGAGACTTTGGATCTATGAATCCGAAGCAAGGGAAAGGTGCCCCTAAACTACTCAACAAAGGACAAAGCCAAGGCGCGGTGGCCAAGGACAACCCACTAATGCCACAAGAAAATAACAACACCATGAATTCAAAGAAGGACACGGGAAAGTGGTGTGAGTTCCATAAGAGCTCCACTCACAACAGAAGTAAGTGTCAGTCCAAGTAGTCACTGGTGGCCAAGCTAAAATTGTCAGAATCAAATGCATGTTTTGAATCTGAGTCAGAACCCGAAGAGGGAACTAACAAAGGGACACAAATTATTAATGTGGAGCCCAATGCCACCATTGCCACCATGAAGATATACAAGGAGGAACCTAAAGATCCAAAGGAGGAGGAATGAATCTAATTCCACTCCCAGATGTGGGTAAAGGGTTCCCCATTACAACTCATTTTCGACATCAGGAGCCAAAAGAACCTCATTTCAATGGAGCTCATGAAGCGGTTGGGCTTACCTATCACAGCACATCCACAACCATACACCATCGAGTGGATTCCCTTAAGGAAAGAAGAAGACGGTGGCCATGACTTCTAGATAGGGCCCCCCTGCACGACAACAACAGATGGACAAGGTCATGGAGGAGTATGAGGACATCTTCACCTCCCCCTCAGGGGTGGCTTTGCACTGTCAAGTTAAGCACTCCATCGATCTGACCCCAGGTGCACCACAACCCAATGGACCAATCTATCGATTCTCTGTTCTCAAGAATGACAAAATCAAGAGGCAGATTCAGGAACTATTGTAGAAAGGTCACATCCGAATGAGTTCATCGCTCTATGGGAGCTCGATTGTGTTGATACAGAAGAAGTATGGGAATTGGAGACTTTGTATTGACTATCAGGCATTGAAAAAAATCATTGTCTAGAATAGGTACCCGATCCCATGAATTTATGACGTTCTTGACCAACTGAAGGTGGTAAAATATTTCAGCAAGATCGAATTGATGTCAGGATATCACCAAGTACCAATCGAACCCTTCGATGTGTGGAAGACTACTTTCAAAGCCAAGGAGGGCCTTTTTGAATGGTTGGTTATGCCTTTCGGGTGGATGAATGCTCCTAAAACCTTCATGAGGCTGATGGATGACATTTTGTGACCATTCACCAACTCATTTGTAGTGGTATACTTGGATGACATCCTAATCTTCAACCAGAGTTGGGAAGAGCACCTCCATCACATCCGACAGGTTCTCCAAACACTACGAAAACATAAGATATGTGCCAATTTGGAGAAATTCACTTTTGACATGACCCAAGTTTAGTATATGGGATACATTATTGATGAATGGACACACAGATCAATCACACTCACTAGTAGAAGATCCAACTGTATTGAGTTGTCAAAGCTGGTCAATTCCTTCACCAAGGCAAGAGGCTCACCAGGGACGAAGTTCAGCAGAGGTTTCCTCATCTCATGGAGGAACTCAATCAAATGGGGACCACTGCTTCCTAAGGGGGGAGGAATGATCCAGGTGGATATTGGTGGCCACCCACCAATTCCAATTGGACTCCCACCATTTCTTCTTTCAGTTTTTCAGTTTCCTTAATTGTAGCATAGTTTACTATTTTTAGCAATTTTTCAGGTCGTGAATTTCCAGACCTATTTTGAGGCCCTCAACGATGATTTTTGGGAAACTTGGGAGAAACATGTGTTCTTTATTAGATATTTCTCACTCAAAAGTTGTAGTCCTTAGATATATCTTTCTAATGAGGTATTGTGTGTGTCAAACGGAGATCGTATGCCAAAGTTACGACCCTGAGAAGTTGATGTACCAATTTACCCAAATGGGGCCCATAGCTTGGTGCTTCATCTCCTAGGGTTATGTTTTTGGAATTTTAGGATTTTCCATTGTTTATAAACAATAAATAGGCACTTAAGCCTCATTGTAATATGGTTCAAAGGCATGTAGCTGCCACATCTCTTCTCATAGTTAAGCTACCATTTCCCAAGCTAGTTTATTTCCATTTATGTTTGTAAGAATATTTTAGTACTTTACATCAATGAAATGCAGTGTTATATCTATTTCATCTCTATATTTATGGTAATATCTGTAATTCGTTGCATTCCTATTTAAATCTGGATCAGTGGTATCAGAGTGGTGTGCTCTTTCTCTCTCTTTTTTTGCATGTCCCCAACTAGGTCGAGATATAAGTAGTTAGGGCTTGAATTGGTCGAGCCTTTGCAAGACCAGCCTCGCAGATCCCAACAACCTCCCATGGCGGATGAAAAGAAAGATGAGGGGTAGGAGGTCCTATCAAAATCTTCCTCAAAGAGGCCCTCGAGCAAAAAAGGAATGCGATGATGAACAACTTTTCCTAGATCCTTTAGTGGCTACCCATGGGCGACACATCTATTTCCAACAGCTACTCTGGAAGCACCACACCCTTTAAGGGACAAGTTAACTTTGACATTCCCATATTTGAGGGTCATATAGTTGTAGACGTTGTAGATAAATGGTTAAATCTACCAGAAGGGTATTTTCTTGTTCATGATTTTTCCGGCTGGGAAAAGATTACTTTCGCTCTTCTCAAAGTTAGCCCACATGTCAAGGACTGGTAGGAAACCTACTTCGAGTAGAAGGATGAAAGTAAAGCCTCACTATTTTTAGTCACACCCATTTGGAATTCATTCTATGGGTTCATCAAGGAGCAGTACTACCCTATCAGAAGCTATGAGGATAAATACATAAAGTGGACCACGCTGCAACAGGGAAGGGACCAAGATGTTTCAGAGTTTACCAATACTTTTCATACCCTTCGCACATAGTTGGGTATCAAGGGAGCATCATTTGGTACTCAAATACTGCGACTTCCTACACAGGTACACCCAAGACAAGATGGAGTTCCTAGGCATCTGCTCACTCGGCAAAGGCTTCCCCCAAACCACTAAACAAAGGACAAAGCCAAGGTGGGGTGGCCCAAGACAACTCGCCAAATCCGTAATCAAAGAACAACACCATGAAGCTGAAGAAGGACATGGGAAAGTGGCGTGAGTTCCATAAGAGCTCCACTCACAACCCAAGTGACTATCGGGCCAAGTTATCATTGGCGGTAGAGCTAAAATCTCCAGAATTAGATTCATGTTCCGACTCTGAGTCAGAACCTGACAAGGGGAATGACAAAGGGAAGAAGATTATTGATGCGGAGCACAACGCCACTGTTGCCACCACGAAGATCTAGAAGGAGGAACGCGAAGATCTAAGGAGGAGTAGCTTCTCTTCCTCTCCCAAATTTGGGTAAAGGGTTCCCCGCTACAGTTCATTGTCGACAGCGAGAGCCAAAAGAACTTCATTTCAGCAAAGGTTGTTTAGCGGCCAGGCTTGTCAACCACAGCACGTCCACAACTATACACCATCAGGTGGCTTCACTAAGGATGATATCTTCACGTGAGTCAGCAGTGTCATCTTCCATACAACATCAAGCCCTTCACAGATGAGATATTATGTTACGTTGCTCCCCTTGATGTTTGTGATTTATTATTAGGCGAACCATACTTATGGAAGTGGCATTCTTTGTATGAGTCAAGGCCTCATGTTGTTATTGTTACTTTGGGAAATAAGTTGTACAGGATACTGGAGGTAGCACTGCCTACCATCATCTCTTTGTTTACTACAAAAAAATGCAGTAAGCTCATTTCCAAAACCGGGAAATTTGTTTTCTTGATGATATGCCCTCAAGGAAAGAAGAAGACAGTGGCCATGACTTCCAGACAGGGCCCCTCTACATGAAAACAATAGATGGACAAGGTTGTGAAGGAGTACAAGGAAATCTTCACCTCCCCCACAGGGGTGCCTCTGTACTGTCAGGTCAAGCACTCCATCGATTTGACCCTAGGTGCACCACTACACAATGGACCAATCTATCGGTGCTTTGTTATGGTAAATGATGAAATCAAGAAGCAGATTCGGGAACTATTGCAGAAAGGTCACATCAAACCGAGTTCATTGCCTTGTGGAAGCCTGATCGTGCTGGTACAGAAGAAGGATGGGACTTGGAGACTCTGTATTGATTATTGGGTGTTGAAAAAGATCACTATCCAGAATAGCTACCCGATCCCACGAATATATGACCTTGTGGATCAACTGAAGGGGCCAAAATATTTTAGCAAGATCGACTTGAAGTCACGATATCACCAAGTACCAATCGAACCCTTTGATGTGTGGAAGAATGCATTCAAAGCCAAGAAGGGCCTTTTCGAATGGTTGGTTATGCTTTTTGGTTTGACGAATGCTCTTGCAACCTACATGAGGCTGATGGATGACATCTTGTGGCCATTCACCAACTCATTTGTAGTGGTATACTTGGATGACATCCTAACTTTCAACCAGAGTTGGGAAGAGGACCTCCATCACATCCGACAGGTTCTCCAAACATTGTGGCAACACAAGCTATGTGCCAATTTGGAGGAATGCACTTTTGACATGACCCAAGTTCAATATCTAGGATACATTATTAATGAATGGGGGGTGCATGTGTATCCATCAAAGATTCAATTCATTCGAGATTGGCTGGCTCCAACCACTCTGACAGAGCTTTGCAGCTTTCTAGGTCTTACCAATTTCTGCGGCAGGTTCGTGTTGGGATTCTCTCATATCACTGACTGTCAAGAAGCAAGGCCTCTATACTCTACTGCCTACCCCTAGTTTACCTTGGGAATCCATCTCCATGGATTACATGTCGAGCCTTCCTGATAATAAGCATGGAAATAACAATGTTTTTGTGGTCGTTGATAGATTCTTGAAGATGGCCATTATGGCAGCCTGCAAGAAGAATATCACAGCAGAAGTCACTACTAAACTCTTCTTTGAATGAGTGTGGGTACACTTTCAGAACCCATAGTCTATCATCTCAGATCAGGACAACAATTTCCTCAATACGGTCCAGTCTCTGGTCAATGTTGGACACCAAACTCACTAAGTCCACAACTTTCCATCCCCAAACTGATGGCCAGACAGAGGTTGTCAACAGGATGATCATACACATTCTGAACATGTACAACTTGAAGTATCCATGCACATGGGATGAGAGCCTCCCCTATGTTCAGCACAACTATAAATGGGATTTCCACAGCTCGACTAGCCATAACCCTTTTCAAGTGGGCTCGGGATTCCAACCCCAATGTCCCATTGATGTGGCCATGTCATTTGTAGGTACTCACAAAGATTCGGCTCATGTCTAGTCTGAAACTGATAAGGAAAATAGCTTCATTGAACACATCCAAAATATCTACTAGTACGTCCATGAAATTCTAGAGAAATCAAATGCCAAGTACAAGCAGCGACATGATCAGCATCAGGTGCCACACAAGTTTCAGGTGGGCAACAAAGTTTGGTTGCATTTTCAAAAGGAACACCTTACAGGAGCCTATCAAAAAATCAAATCACTCTGATTTTGTCCTTACACCATTACCAAGGCTATGGGATACAATGCATTTGGACTCAGCATTGCCCCATTCCTTGGCCTACACCCAGTGTTTAATGTGGACCACCTTTAGCCATACTTTCCACCATTACTAGACACAACCGACATTGCAGAATAGCTCACACCAATCAAGTTAAATCCAGATGGCATGTAACAAGCTACAACTGATTAGATCATGGACATGCAAATCAAGCACACTCGCCATCAGAAGGTCCAACTGTATTGAGTTGTCAAAGCAAGCCAACTCCTTCACCAAGGCAAGTGGCTCACGAGTGACCAAGTTCGGTAGAAGTTTCCTCATCTCATGGAGGAACTCAATGCAATGGGGACCATTTCTTTCTAAGGGGGGAGGAATGATCCAAGTGGATATTGGTGGCCACCTACCAATTCCACTTGGACCACCACCATTGATTCTTTCAATTTTTCATTTTCCTTAATTGTAGCACAGTTTACTATTTTTACCAGTTTTTCGTGTCCTAAACTTCCAAAGCCATTTTGAGGCCGTAAACAACGTTTTTTGGGAAACCTGGGACCAAGATATGCCCATTGATTGATGTTCCTCACTCAAAATTTGTAGTCCTTGGATAGATCTTTCTAATGAGGTATTGTGTGCATCAAACAGAGATCGTATGCCAAAGTTACGACCCAGGGAAGTTGATGTACCAATTTACCCAAACAGGGCCCATAGTTTGGCGCTTTATCTCCTAAGGTTAGGTTTTTGGATGTTTAGGGTTTTCCATTATTTCTCAATAATAAATAGGCCTTTGAGCCTCATTGTAACATAGTTTAGAGGCATGTAGACACCACATCTCTTCTCAGAGATAAGCTACCATCGCCCGAGCTAGTTTATTTCCATTTCTGTTTGTAAGCATATTTCAGTACTTTACATCAATGAAATTAAGTTTTCTTTCTATTGTATCTCTGTATTTATGGTCATATCTATAATTTTTTGTGTTCGTGTTTAAATCTAGATCATTGGTATCAGAGTGGTCTACTCTTTCTCTGTTTTTCTTTGCATATCCCCAACTAGGTCAGTATATAAGGAGTTAGGGCTTGAATTGGTCGAACCTTTGCAAAACTAGCCTCGCAAATCCCGATGACCTCCCATGGCAGATGAAAATAATTATGAAGGGGAAACATATCCTATCAAAATATTGCTCGAAGAGGCCCTCGAGCGACAAATGAATGTGATATTGGACAAATTTGCCTAGATCCTTCAGTGGCTACCTAGGGGCGACACATCTACTTCCAGTAGCTACTTTGGAAGCACCACACCCTTTAAGGTACAAGTTAACTTTGTCATTACCATATTTGAGGCTCAGATAGATGCATACGTTGTAGATAAATGGTTAAATCTTCTAGAAAGGTATTTTTCTATTCATGATTTTTCCGATCGGGAAATTATTACTTTCTCTCTTCTCAAAGCCACCCCCGAGTCAAGGAGTGGTGGGAAACCTACTGTGAGCAGAATCATGAAATTACGACCTCACTGTTCTCAGCTGCACCCGCTTGGAATTCATTCTGGGCTACCATCAAGGAGCAGTACTACCATGTTGGATGCTATGAGGATAAATACATAAAGTGGACAACGTTGCGGCAGGGAAGGGACAAAGACATGTTGGAGTTTACAAATCTTTTTCATACCCTTCACACACAGTTTGGTATCAAGGATTCTGAGAAGTATTTGGTACTCAAATACCATGACCGCCTACACAGATACATACAGGACGAGATGGAGTTTTTGGGAATCTCGTCACTTGGAAAGGCATACCGATACACTATCAAGATCGAGAAAAAGTTTAAACAGAAGAAGCGAGACTTTGGATCTATGAATCCGAAGCAAGGGAAAGGGTCCCCCAAACCACTGAACAAAGGATGAAGCCAAGGCAGGATGGCCTAGGACAACCCACCAAAGCCACAAGCAGAGAAAAACATCGTAAAGCTGAAGAAGGACATGGGAAAGTGGTGTGAGTTCCATAATAGCTCCACTCACAACACAAGTGAGTGTCGAGCCAAGCATTCATTGGTGGCCAAGCTAAAATATTCAGAATAAAATGCATGTTCCAACTCTAAGTCAGAACCTGAAAAGGGTACTAACGAAGGGAAGCAGATTATCAATGCAGAGCCCAACGCCATCATCGCCACCATGAAGATCCAGAAGGAGGAACCGGAAGATCCAAAGGAGGAGGAGCGCCTCTTCCACTCCCAGATGTGGGTAAAGGGCTCCCTACTACAGTTCATTGTCAACAGTAGGAGCCAAAATAACCTCATTTCGATGAAGGTCGTGAAGCAGCTGGGCTTACCGACCATAGCACATCCACAACAGCACACCATCGGGTGGCTTCACCAAGGATGGGATCTTCGCGTGAACGAGTAGTTTCACCTTCCATACAACATCAAGCCTTTCATGGATGAGGTATTATTGGATGTTGCTCCCCTTGATGTTTGTGATGTATTATTAAGCCAACCATACTTGTGGAAGCGAAATGTGGTGTATGAGTTAAGGCCTCGTGCTATTATTGTTACTTTGGGAAATAAGTTGTACAAAATACTGGAGGTAGCACTGCTTATTGCCATCTCTTTGGTTACTACAAAACAATGCAGTAAGCTCATTTCCAAAGCTAGGAAATTTGTTTTCCTGATGATACGCCCTCCAAGAAAGAAGAAGACGATGGCCATAACTTCTAGATAGGGCCCCTCTACATGAAAACAATAGATGGAGAAGGTCGTGGAGGAGTCTGAGGAGATCTTCACCTCCCCTAGAAGGATGCCTCTACACTGTCAGGTCAAGCACTTCGTAGATCTGACCCGAGGTGCACCACTGCCCAATGGACCAATCTATCATTGCTCCGTTCTAGAGAACGACAAAATCTAGAGGCAGATTCAGGAACTGCTACAGAAAGATCGCATCCAACCTAGTTCATCGCCCTGTGGGAGGCTGATCGTATTGGTATAGAAGAAGGATGGGACTTGGAGACTCTGTATTGACTATCAGGTACTAAACAACATCATTGTCCATAATAGGTACCCGATCACATGAATTTATGACCTTCTGGACCAACTGAAGTGGGAAAATATTTCAGCAAGATTGACTTGAAGTTAGGATATCACCAGGTACCAATCGAACCCTCCGATGTGTGGAAGACTACATTCAAAGCCAAGGAGAGCCTTTTCAAATGGTTGGCTATGCCTTCTGGGTTGACGAATGCTCCTGAAACCTTAAGGAGGCTAATGGAGGACACCTTATGGCCATTCACCAACTCATTTTTAGTGGTATACTTGGATGACATCCTGATCTTTAGCTAAATTGGGGAAGAGAACCTCCATCACATCCGACAGGTTCTCCAAACACTGCAACAACACAAGTTATGTGCCAATTTTGAGAAATTCACTTTTGGCATGACCCAAGTTCAGTATATGGGATACATTGTTGATGAATGGGGGGTGCATGTGGATCCAGCCAAGATCCAAGTCATTCGAGATTGGCCAGCTCCAACCACTTTGATAGAGCTCCACAGCTTTCTGGGTCTTGCCAATTTCTACCGTAGGTTTGTGTTGGGATTCTCTCATATCACTTCGCCCTTGAGTGATGTCTCCAAGGTAGGAGTGAAAGAAAAATTATTTTGGTCTAAATATCAACAAAAGACATTCAGAGAGTTGAAACATCACCTCTGCTCAGCACCAGTACTCTCATTACCAAACTTGCAACAACCATTTGATATCGAGACAAATTCCTTTGACTATGTTATTGGGGAAGTCATTAATCAACACAAGCATCTAGTGGCATATCACAGTGAGGCACTTTCAGACACAGTCCAGAAGTATCCCAATTATGAAAAAGATATGTATTCCATTGTGCAGGCCTGCCGAAAATTGAAGCATTACATTTTGGGGAAGGAAAAGGTCATCCACACAGACCACCAACCCCTGTAATTTGTACATACACAAGGGAAGTTGCAAAATGATCACCATCAGAAGTGGTCCACATGCCTACAACAATTCTATTTGAATATCAATGTTAAGAAGGGTAGCACCAATAATGTTGCATATTTCCTTAGTCAACCCCCGATCATGGTGTTAACCACCGTTCTCAACTCTTGTGGGCATGAGACTTCTAGTTGGCCACTTCTCTACAAAAGCGGCCCATAATTCAACCACACATACCAGATGCTCTTGGAGGGTCAGCATTTTCTAGATTTTCACCTTTAGGATGCCTTTTTATGCCACCTGGGTCACCTTTATGTTCGTTCAAGCGAGTAGGCCAAGATGATTTGGGAAGTGCACTACAGTCTAGCTTCTAGGCGTTTCAAGGTTGAGAAAATGGTGGCAGTACTGCAGAAGTATTTCTATTGGTCGAATATTTGATAGGATGTCGGGAAGCACATCAGATCCTCCACTACCTATGTCATTACCAAACTGATCATCAAGAAGCAAGGCCTTTATACTTTGCTCCCTACCCTTAGTTGACCTTGGGAATCCATCTCCATGGTTTACATGTTGGGCCTTCCTTCTATTAAGCATGGAAATGGTTGTGTTTTTGTGGTCATCGACTGATTCTCGAACACGACCATTATGGCGGCCTGCAAGAAGAATATCACAGCAAAAGCCATTGCTAAACTCTTCTTTGAATGAGTGTGGGTACACTTTGGGATCCCACAGTCTATTATCTTAGATCGGGATATCTATTATCTCAGATCGGGATAGTAGGTTCTTTAGTACATTTTGGTCTAGTATATGGTCGATGCTGGACACTAAACTCACTAAGTCCACAGCTTTCCATCCCCAAACTGATGGCCAGACAAAGGTCGTCAATAGGATGATCATACACATTCTACTCATGTACAACTCGAAGCATCCAAGCGCATGGGTTGAGAGCCTCCCCTATGTTCAGCACAACTATAAATGGACTCTCCACAACTCGACTAGCCACAATCCTTTTCAGGTGGGCTTCGGATTCCAGCCCCAATGTCCCATTGATGTGGCCATGCAATTTGCAAGTACATAGGAAGATTCATCTCATGTCCAATCTAAAGCCGATAACGAAAACATCTTCGTTGAACACATCCAACATATTTGCCAGTAGGTCCATCACATTCTGGAGAAATAAAATGCCAAGTACAAGTAGCGACATGATCAACATCGGGTGCCACACAAGTTTCAGGTGGGTGAAAAAGTTTGGTTGCATTTGCAAAAGAAATGCCTTACCGGAGCCTATCGAAAACTCAGAACACTATGATATGGTCCTTACACCATTACTAAGGTTGTGGGAGATAATGTATTTGAGCTCAACATTCCCTCATTCCTTGGGCTGCGCTGAGTGTTCAATGTGGACTGCCTTCATCCATACTTTCCGCCATTGCTAGACACAACCAACATTGCAGAATAGCTCACAACAACAGAGTTAAATACAGATTGCATGGAACAAGTTGCAACTGATTCAATCATGGACACGCAGATCAAGCACACACACCAATAGAAGATCCAACTGTATTGAGTTGTCTAAGCAGGCCAACTCCTTCACCAAGGCAAGTGGCTTACTAGGGACCATGTTCAATAGAAGTTTCCTCATCTCATGGAGGAACTCAACGCAATGGGGACCATTACATCCTAAGGGGGGGAAGAATGATTGAGGTGGATATTGGTGGAGACCTGCCAATTCCACTTGGACCCCCACCATTGTTTCTTTCAGTTTTTCAATTTCCTTGATTGTAGCACAGTTTACCATTTTTAGCATTTTTTTGGGTCATGAAATTCTGAATCCATTTTGAGGCCCTAAATGACGTTTTTTGGGAGAAATAGGAAGTTGATGTAGTCCTCGGATAGATATTTCTAATGAGGTATTGTGCGTGTCAAATGGAGATCGTATGCCAAAGTTACAACCCTGGGAAGTTGATGTACCAATTTACCCAAACGGGGCCCATAGTTTGGTGCTTCATCTCCTAGGGTTAGGTTTTTGGATGTTTAGGGTTTTCCATTGTTTCTCAATAAATAGGCCTTCGAGCCTCATTGTAACATAGTTCAGAGGCATGTAGCCACCACATATCTTCTTAGATTTAAGCTACCATCACTCGAGCTAGTTTATTAACATTTCTGTTTGTAAGCATATTTAAGTACTTTACATCAATGAAATGAAGTGTTATTTGTGTTGCATCTCTCTATTTATGGTCATATATGTAATTCGTTGCATTCTTCTTTAAATTTGGATCACCCATAGGATTTTCCATTTTTTCTGAGGTTGAATTTGATTGTGGTTTTCCATGTATCCATAAGCTTCCTTGAGGTTGATGTGGCCTATAGAGTTTTCCCCATCTGATCTTATCTTCCCCTTGTCAAATCAAATTTGACTTTCTTGAATGGTGCTGACGAATGTGCTCCAATCAAAACCATTGGGTAGAGGTTCCCATTCTCTGTCATCTAGTCATTCTCGCCATTTTTCCTCTCCATTGTTCAACTTCCAATAATGGCCCACCCTATTTTTTCCTTTCGCTTTCATTGAAATGTGAAGTTGGGTGAACTGTTCCTTGTTTAAATCGGGTAGTTGTTGCCATGTATCTTCCCAGAAAAGAGATTTTTCTCCATTTCCTATCATCTAGAAGTTGTGCTTTTGAATGACAACCTTATTTTCCCAAACTTGATTCCATATTGTCGATCCTTTGATGACACCAGTAAGCCTTGTGAGGTCTTCATTTGTGTGATTTTAGACATACTTTTCCTTCTAGATGAGGCCCTAGGGTGTTTGTGGGCCATCTTGCTAATGCCACTAGGTTTTTCCCCAAGGGTTTTTCTAAGAATTTATGGATCCCTCAAACCCAAACCTCCATCATTTTTTGGTCTGCACACCTTTTCCCAGGCTACCAGAGCCCTTTTTTTGTGTTCATTCCCATCCATAAAAAGTTTCTTTATATGCCTTTGATGGTGTCGGTGATTTATTTGGGGACTGTAAGAGTATAGTACATGTATATGGGCATTTCTTTCAGTATGGATTTGACCAGGACCAACCTCCTTGCCAATTTGAGGGAGAGGAATGTCCAATTTTCTAGTCTTTTTCCCAATTTGTTTATGAGGTCCTCCCCAGTAGATATTTTGAAGGGTTTATCGGTTAGAGGGTGTTATAGACATTTTTGGGCACTTCAAGCCCAATCACAAATGTCCATAAACTGAGGGCTCTTAAGCCCCTAAAGGGTTGCTTCACTTCCTAAAGGAACAAGGTCAACTAATTACATCATCTCCCAGAAGTTCTCCACTAAAAATTGCTCATAAATGGTCAAAACTAGACCATACTGAAAGCTCCATGCAGAGGGTGCAATGCATATCACCTTCCCAATGTACAGGGTGCGATGCATACTGTTTTTCTCCTTTGTAGGGTGAGATGGTCGGGAATGGACAAATGGCAGGGACCAAAATGCGAGGTGGAAGATCATGGAATCTTCCAGAAGCTCCCCTCTGACACTTGCCACTCTATTTTCGACCAGGGATGAGTAAGAGATCTTCATTCTCCAAGTGGAAGTAGGAACTATCAGAGACAAGACACTAATCAAGATCCCAAAAGATGACTCACCTCTCTGTAATCATCTATATATGGATCCCTCTTCACAGAGATCCAGAGCCTGGAATTTTGTAACTTAGAGAGAAGTTCTTTTGGTATTTTGGTGTACATTCACAGTGTTGTGTGATTTTTCCTTGCTTGAGGTGAAAGAAGGGCTTCTTAGCTGGAGGATGATGTTGGGTCAGAGCTGCTCATTGTTGTAATCCTCTTTCTACTTTTTATCTGACTAAAGCTATTCTTGTTTCCTTCCATATTCTTGTGTACTTGTTTATATATGATTGTATATGGTTAATGTACATCTGATCCTGCATTATTTATGAATTTAGATCCTTGTTTCTTGCATAGTAGTATGTTGTTTTGATTCTACAGGTCCTTTTGAAGCTGAGCAGACAAAGAGCGAGCGGAAAAACTCTATCAAGAAGGAGAGGGAATCGAGCGCAAGACTCAGGTTGGCCCTCTTGGTTCTCCTCTCATCTATTTTCATAAAAAGAATCAATAGTAGACTTTGATTGTTTGTTTCTAAGATAGCCACGCATCTTAGTGGGAATAGCAGCATCCCTGTGGACACTATTCTTGTATAACAAAATGGCGGCTCCGCTGGGGAGCAACTAGATTACTTGTTAGCCTATCTATCCTTGTTTCTTTTATAAACATACAGACGGAGCCTAAAGTCAAGCCAACTAGCCTTCGAACTGCATTTGTCACACAAATGCAAAGTAAATCAATGCTGCTTCAGTCAATCTCCAGGTTTTTTTTTATAAATTAAACAATAGATCTAGAAGCAATCTAATTGCCCTTAGTGGTGGCTTTAGTAACCTCTTAAATCACCCCTGTGTTTTTACATACATTGATCTGTACTTATTCAGCTTAAACACCTGAACTAAACTGCAAACTATGAGTGAAGTCTCGTTCAAAGTCTCACATTGTAACCATTGCATCCTGCCTTCAAGGCAGCTTGTATGCATCGCACTTCCCGAATGGAGTAACTGCGCTGCATACTGAGTTCACTGTGTAACAGGTGCGATGGTCAGGAGGACTGATTTTACCCTCCGACTGTGGATTTTTCTCACTATTTTTAGTCTTATTCAAGAGTTTTTGCTGTCTGTAATCAGTGTACTTCTATGAATACCCCCTTCTCTAGCATTATTCCGCCTCCTTAGTGCAAAGAAATATAAACGTTTTTTATGTATTGTGCGTCATTTTAGTTCTCTTTTGTAAAAAGTAAGATAGTCGAACTATCGTCTCTAGATCTGAAGGTGTCGTAGCTGTCGTTTTCAGTTTTAGAAAGAAATCCCATTGTTTTAGATAGTTGATTATACGATTATTATTGCATAGAATTCGAATTACTAGTTTTAAAGTGTCGAAAAGAAATTTCCATTTCAAAATCGCAAAGTGTCTCTCTTATTTTCACTTCGTTTTGAAAAATAATTTTGTTGAGTACAGTCGCTTTAAAAGTAATTTAGTTTTGCACATAGTTTAATTAGTGTCATTTACACATTAAGAGAGCTGAAAACCAATACATGCATGTGCATTTTCATCTTGAATGCTTGGCTTGATTTAGGACTATGCATATTAGTGTGTGCTCTATGCTCTGTGAAGAAACGATGCTTGACATTCTTCCCCTTAGTAGCTAGGATTTTCATTGCTGAAAGAAGATAAAATATCTGTTTATCATCTTAGACTGCATTTAGGAATTATACATACATCACGTGGTGAACTTGAAAGGAAAACTGCTAAGCAAGATCAACTTAAAATAAATCTCAATGAATCTAACAACGCTTTGGAACTTAACGCAACATCTAGAGGTCTAGGCTAGAGACGTATTCTGGCGTCGTAAAGCCTGGTAACTTTTGCTTTTAGTGCTGATTGGGTGATTCCTCCACTCTGAGACGATAAGTGCCAGTATGGATTTGCACTCCCACGTACCATCACGTATATATTGGGAGACCACTATAGGCTGCATCCTTTATCCTTAGGAAGCCGTGTCTGCCGCCCTATCGATCGTAATGCACCGAACACAACATTTGAGAAGACTGGCTGCCGTATCGTAAAAAGTATTCTACAATTTTACGATTGGTTTGGTAATCCTCTCTGCCTAGATCTCCAAAGAAGTCCATTTTTCTCCTTTTAAGATTCCTTAAAGTAAAAGGTCCTATAAGCGCTTGTCACTTCAAGCTCAATAAAAATTGAAGGCGACTAGAGTCATCTTTTGTTTTTTCTCGACTCTTTAAAATTGAAAAAACAAGTTGTGTCCAAGCGTCTGAAAAATTTATTTTAATCAGAATAACATCACAAATTCCCCCATTGATCTTCAGGTTGAGAAAATGGAGTCTACCAACCAAGGATTTCCCCATGAAGGAAATCCTAGTCCTTTCCTATCTTGGGGAGATGTTGGTCCACCCCATATGGCCACTTTGTCACTTCCAGGATTAACAATTGGTTTGCCAGTTTGGATCTTCTCTACCTCCGTCGTTCAGAATCCCACAATTCCTGAACAGTTTAACCAGCAACTAGACGACACTAGAGTTGCCTCCCAACCTTCTACTTCATCCGATTCTCCCTCTCCTCCTTCCTCTTTGCTTGATAAAGCCGTTAAAGCTAAAAGTCAAGAAACTGAGAAGAAGAAGAAGCAGAAAGAGAAAAAGGAAAAGAAGAAAAAGGAACCAAAATCGAAAGAGAGTGACCAAGTATCCTCAAGCAAAAATCCACACACCGTACAGTCAAAACCTAAATCTCCTTGCGTCATTTGCAATGGAGACCACTATCACCGAGATTGTCCCTGCATCCCTCAGAT
>APFE030994417.1:88655-116370 GCA_000404065.3 Pinus taeda
GTTTATATATGATTGTATATGGTTAATGTACATCTGATCCTGCATTATTTATGAATTTAGATCCTTGTTTCTTGCATAGTAGTATGTTGCTGTGATTCTACAGGTCCTTTTGAAGCCGAGCAGACAAAGAGCGAGCGGCAAAACTCTATCAAGAAGGAGAGGGAATCGAGCGCAAGACTCAAGTTGGCCCTCTTGGTTCTCCTCTCATCTATTTTCATAAAAGGAATCAATAGTAGACTTTGATTGTTTGTTTCTCAGATAGCCACCCATCTTAGTGGGAATAGTAGCATCTGTGTGGACACTATTCCCGTATAACGGAGGGAACCCTAGGTACATGGAGGGGAGAAAACATCTTTGAAATCCAATTGTTTGGGTTATTTTTCTTTGAATGGCTATAGGAGTATCGAAGAATAATAATTTAGATTTTCTAAGATTAATGGAGGTAACCAAGGCCTCTGAGAACCCATTGGGAATTTCTTTGAAAGAGGTAGCTTCCTTGACCATAGGTAAGCCCATTAGTAGGGTGTCATCTAAAAATTAATGATGGGTGGATGTGGTAGCATTATCATGAAGCTTGAGGCTGACTAGGGAGTTGTTAAGTTTGTTGCATTTAGAGAATGACTAAGACCTTCAGCCATAATAACAAAGAGGAAGGGTGATAGGGGGTCTCCCTATCTTATGCCTCTGGAGGGGAAAAAAGCCTTGGAGGGGGCCCCATTGAGAATAATGGAGAATAAGGCTCCTAAGAACATGGACATTATCCAATTGATGCAGTCCTAATTGAAATCCAAAGCCTTTAGAACTGCCTTCATGCAGTCCCAACTTATTGTGTCAAAATATTTCGACATGTCGAGCTGCATCATCATTCCCAATTTCTCTTTGAATTTTAGTGAGTGGATCAGTTCATGGGAGAGGATTATGTTGTCCATGATTTTTCTGCCTTCCACATATCCCGACTAGTTTGAGTATATAAACGGGGGTAGGACGACTTTGATTATGTTGGCAAGGACCTTGGAAATGATTTTGTAGATCACATAAAATAGGGAAATGGGATGAAACCTATTTAGAGAGTCGACACCTTCATCTTTTGGAATGAGTGTGAGGAAAGTAGCATTGAGGGATTTTAGAATAGATTTGTTGATTATGGAGTCTTCCACTAGAGCATGAACCTCCTCTTTTATGGAGGCCCAACAAGCTTTATAGAATTCAATTGTGAAATCATCAGGTCTCAGGGCTTTCCCATTGGGCATAGTCATTATGGCCTCCTCAACTTCTTGCATCATTACCTTTCTCAGAAGTATTCCACTATGGTCTTGATTGAGGATTGCTAGAATGTTGTTAGTTATTTCCCTTATAGCTTTGGCTCTGTCAAACCTGGGCTCTTCTAAAATATTGTTGAATTATTCATTTATTTCATTTTCTATGTCCTCGTGGTTTTGAACCATACTCCCATCTATGGATTTAAGGCCTATGATTTTTTTGTGTCTCCTATGATGTATCATAGAACGATGGAATAAGGATGAATTTCATTCTCCACACTTAAGCCAATTGATTTAGGACTTTTGTTTCCATAATCTTTCCTCTTGTGAGACTCTTTCTTCCCAATTATTTTGGAGGCATAGTTCTTCTTGCTTTGTTTCATCATTGATTTCATTATTGAGGATACAAAATCCGCACAAATTTTGTGTTAGTAAAGAATAATTCAAGCATAAATGAGAGGTATAGTTCATCTTCTTTAGATTCAGAGTAAAAGAAAATGGTCCCCACTACATTCTATTTTACTAACAGTGATTGCAGATGTGAATATGAGGTACATAACCTCATGGAGAGAAAGTGATGATTATCAGGTCCACAGGATCACTCATATATGATCTCAGGGGGATCTATGCATGAGTATGTTGGTGATGATTCTCAATTTTTTTAATATTATTTTGATGAGGCATATTACTGACATTTCCTTTGGTGAAGTAATAATGAACAGAAACAAATAATACAGGTTCAGGGGGAGCTATGAATATAAATATTCAACGGTTTACTTTATGTACGTGGATATTTTGAAGGATAGTCGTGTGTATATGCAAGTTTTGATCTAGACAGTCATGTATGTTTCTCTGTGATGAAAAATAAGTGACACAATTCAAGGGGAGATTCTCATATGTTCCCATCAACGATTATTATCTTTATAATTCTAATATTGACTTGTTTCATACTATTAGTGATTCCCTTATGATTCTTAGTAATGATGATTGGTTCACGATGTTGCAAAATGCTATTTCTACTATTGGAATAGTTCTTTGGTGCATCTTTTCTTTGATATGATAGATATAATGTGATCAAAGTTGATGGTGAGAAGTTCACATAGGTTCAAGGGGAGAATCTGATATGCTTCTAATACTTCATTGTTGGCATTATGGTTCCTTGTTACATGATGGTGTTTATGATCCTCTCACTATGGATAACATGTGATGATCTTATGGATGATGCCTATATATTTCTTGAGTTCCACTTGGTGAAGTTGTTAATGGTATGCTAATCCTACTTGATGCAATTGATGAGGAGGATGTGTATGCTATGATTGTTGTTAATGATGGTTGATGGATTGTGATGCTGGAAGTACTCTTGCTTGAACATATGTTATTGATGCATGTACATGTTTCCCATAGTATTTGATATTGCTGCTTAAGGATTGTGACTCTTGATACATGTGGAGAGAGTGTCCTGACCTTGATGAAATGAGGTCAAGAGGATGAGTTGCTAACAAATATTTATTGCATTATCTTATGCTTCTACTACAATTACTTGGTGATGCTTGGAAACATTGCATATTTGATCACATGATGATGAATTTGGATGAATTGATGTTGCATTGTCATAATTTTCATTACCTCTTATGTTGAGGATTTTCATGCTACTGTCATTATGAATTATATGATGCTACTATCTTATGTTTATGTTGAAAATTCCTATATGATGCATGGTGATGTCCATCATGCTATTTATACCTCGCTATTGAGGTCTAGAGTTGTGGTTATAAGTGTCATATATGTCTCTTATTGTAAAGGTCATGAAAATACCCATGTTGTAAATCATTGTAAAATTATGTCATGTATGGGTTGTTAGGGTCAAGCCATGTAATGTATGTAATCCCATTATTTTTGGACATTGACTAAAATCATTGGTCCAATATTTAAAACCCCATATGCTAGGTAATTGATGTAATAATGGGAGTATAAAGTCATTGGTCATAGAAAAGGTCATATTTGGTTGAGTCATAAAGTCTTGTACTCTATTGAATACCTTCAGAAGGTTTAGCATATGCTCAGGGGGAGAATGGTCACTATGAAAATTTCATGATTCATATTCAGTGGGTCAGACCTACAACGATCAACACTACAAGGGAAGTACTTCATTTAGATTGGTTTAGCCATTTTCCCTTGATGTCAAAGAAGGGGAGAATTTTTGTGTTTGGAAAGAGGTGTTTGAAGAGAAGTCTTAGTGTTTGTAGGCATTTACAGGCGGTGTCCAAACACCAAAGTGGTTGTTATCAAGTCCAAAGGAGGAGATTGTTGGAATTATGGCTATTGTGTTGTCCTTGATGGAAACCTACTAAGTAAAGATGTCAACATTGTTATTATGGAATTAATACATATTGGTACAAAAGTTAAAGATGTTATTAACATAAAAATGACAGTTCAAAGATAGGTGGATATTAATGGTAAATTTTGAGAAAGTATATGTGGATCCTATGAAGAAGGGTCACTTACATATGTATATACGTAGGCTAGAACATAGAAACTATGCGAACATACAAAAATACACAGATTTATTCTTAAAATTCTTCTTTATTTGTCATTTATTCCCCGATACAATCTCTCTGACCCTATGCACACAACTGCAAGGACTTGTGCACTCAACTGCATACTTACCAAGGTCTCTATGCACACAGCTGCAGTGGCCTTCCCCTTTGCCTAACTGAAAAAACACCTTACAAAAACAGACTCAAAAGTATCTCATCAAGTCAATTATGCCCTTAGACTTGCTAAAACTTCCCTTTATATATTCTTTTACCCTTTCAATACCATGGTTCGCAAACTTACACCATACACTTTCGTCAACCTATATTTGGATAATGTCAGATTTCCATTCAACTAACTAGCCAAATGTGTTTTGAACATATCCTTACCATCAAGATCCATCACTAGTTTTATAGTTTTTCTTAATTTTTTTATCAATGGAATCTAAAATTTCATCCAACTCATGTCTCCAATCACTTTCCATTATTTGCAATTCACTTTCATTGTGTACCAATGAAGAGGAAGATTGGAATATAGAGTTGCAACAACTTGGTGGAGAATTATCAACTACTTCATCAACAGTTTGGAATGTTGGGTAATTTTGATCCTATGTCCATGGTTTAACCCCCCAAGAAGATTGAGTTTAATTTTTTGGTTGCATTCCAAGAGTTGATAAAATGTCTTGTGCATCCTTCAATCCAATATTAAGGGATCTTACAATTTTAGCTTTTGTGGATAATGAATCATATTGCGACAATATTTCAATGTTTTTTCTATTGTTTCTTGGTGTAATTTATTCCAAATGTTTCTTGCTTCGTATGAGATTTATTAAAATGAATCCCTTGTGGATTTGATTCTTATTTAGTAACTATATTAAGGGTTCCAACAGCATGAGGAAAGTTAGTGAAATCGTAATCAATCTCCACTCCAACCATCCTACCAACTTTTCTAAATAATTTCTCACATACATCTGACCTAGTCAAGTGCAAAACACATGGAAAGTTAGAGTGTTGATCTCGAAAAAATATCATCAGTAAAACTGCAAAATGGTTAGAAATTCTCAAATCTTGATATGCCTCTCTGGTGATGAAATTTATGTTGACATTAGTATGAGATTATTTATGTACCCAACATAACCATAATGTGATGAAAACATGTACTCGTGAAGCATTTCACACTCTTTCCCAAAGGATCAAACTATGAGACATAAATATGTCAATGTAGTCAATAAAAATCATTAGATAAGTCTCTATAGCTAGTGTCCTCTCTAACTTTCCACTTGGCGTACTTCTCAAATATTTTAAACACCTCTGAACCTGCCTTGAAGAAATGCATTGTGTAGAACCCCAGTTTTGTCGATCCATCCTCTCTATATCTTCATCCTTAAGCTTGTGAACATCCAATTTAGAAGTGTGATAAACCATTCTGACATGACCAAAAATTATGTACTCCAATTCTCATCGACCGCTAAACAAAGGATTCACTAGATTTTTGTCGTTGTGGATGTAATCTTGGTCATGTAATCCTCCTACATTGCAAACATTGTACAACCTAGTTAGCCTCCACCCTTCCCAAGGAAGTTGATATCGAAGACTTGATGTTGAAAAATAATCCTTTGACATAAGTTGTCTTATTCTACTATCCCCATCCACAAAATGACCAACAATAGGTCCCAAATTCTTTTCCACATGTTTATTGTACATAAATTCTACCTTTTCCCATTGTTGATTAAAAACAATTTCATTGACCTATTGCATGTTGGATGAACAACCAGAACCAAATGAGGAATCTTTTCATGTAAAGGGTTTGAAATAATAACACGTGCATAATGTCCAAGAATATTGTTCTTAAAAGAATAAGTTATAATATCATAGCCTACAACTCCCTCACCAACTCTCACCAAGAAATGTGATTGGCATTGATGTTCTTCTTTCATGCCAAATAAACCCCACCAGTGTCTCACTTTTTTCTACCCACCTAAGATATTTTTTCACAACAATTTCATCTTCAACAAGGCATATAGGAATTGGGCCATCTATACCATGTTTGAATTTACAAGAAGCATAAACTTTTTGGACTGCCTCAAAAATATGCTCGTGCTCCCCTAGGATATATGTCAATGACTTTCTAACTTGCCTTAAATTTGTAGACATTGAAATACCATCCATATTCAAGCTAATAAAGCTATGTAATTTAGGACCTCCACATAACTTGATCATCTCATAAAGGGATTTTATGGATGTACTATACCTTCTCCTTGCTTTTGAATGCATAAAGTTATGAAAGATATCCTTGAAAAAATCTCAAACTGCATCTTTACCTTGTAATTTTCCTTGCTTATGTGCCTCATGTTAGGTTCATATACCAATCAGTGTCATAATTTATGATTGGCTAATTTTAACTCTGTAATATGTACATACCTTCGCTTTCTACAAATGTTTTCCATATTATAGAAATTAAAATGTGTAAAGAGGTTATGTCCTAAAAGAAAAATCAAAGGACAAAAATAATAAGAGAAGGTAAAAAAAAATGAAAGAATATGAACCCCAAAAAAAAATACCATGAAAGTGTGCAAGGAAAAATGCCACTACTATCTACTTTTCTGCATAATAATGATTGGGTGCAATTTTTTATTCATGCCACAATCCATGGTAACCAAATAGTTTAATCTTGGTTATTCCATGTTTTCAATTTCATACTTAGAGATAGAGAATAAAAGCTTACCAAATTGTTTAACCTTGGCAGATAATTAGATTAGGTAGAGTGAATAAAATGAGCTCAATAGTTTAATCTGAGCCCTTGGATGTAATAAGGTTGGACTTAGTTAGAATACCATTGTAAAAGAAAAGAAAATTGTTTTGATAAGGGTTTTCCAGCTTAAGTGCACCCTAACAAAGAGAAGTAAAAATGATAGGATGAGTAGGTGGGTAAGTAGAAGAATGGTTGCAGAATAGTGATGATTGTTAGATAAAAGCATGTTTATCACCTTCATCATCAAGTTGCTAAAATATGGATGACAATGAAAACATTTACATCATAGACAAAAGTCAAACTAATTAACCTCCTCACTCATTTTTCCCTAAGTTTTACTAATTTCCCATAAGTTCTAAAGCCACCAACAACCCAAAAGTTAAAGGGGCACAGAGCATTTCTATGACTTTTGGAGGGACGGACACTCGGCCCAATAACTTGTAAGGCCTAAGTGCTAAAGCCCCTTCATCAAAACTCACCCCCTTAATAATTCATTCATCCCCTTAAAATCCCTTTCCTAAGGTAACATCACTCTTTTACTTAGGAAAAATAAACGGTTCTTTACAAAACCCCCCAAGCACATTTTAGCCTAAGTCATAATGTTGGATGATGAATGTATGTTCAGAAACATCTACTTAGCACATTTCATTTTCCATGATCATATTAACTTTTAACTCCTATTATTTATGTAACTCCCAAAAAAATTACCCTTTCCCGTATTATTACTAAAAATCCCAAAATAAATAAATATCCCTTCCTGATGGTTTGGAAAATAAACCATAAATAAAGTTAATTACGTTGGATTAATTAATCGAACCGAGATTAATTAAGAGCCAAAACCCACTGACATGTTAAAAAGGGATTAATTAATCACCTAGATTAATTAATAGCCTCCCCGCCAATACAATCATCCCTGATATCATTAAAGTCATTTTAATTATGTTTATTATTCCAACAGGCCCCGCCATTAACTCCCTAACATTTTCTGCTTTCGACTACCATTCAATCAACCTTCCCTCATCCAACGGCTGTCGCCCATATCACATTGGCATTTTGGTCAAATGTTAAGCACACGATATAAGTTGTTTTGACTTTTCGCCGATGCTACATGTCATCCAATTTGTGGCATCGCACAACCCTCCACCAAAACCACCAACCTCCCAAAAGTTGTGCGATGGATCCCACTTACCACCTGCCCACTACATGACAAGCCATCTATTGTTCAGTTCGTGCCAGATTTTGAAAGTTTTCCCATTGAAGTTAAAAACCCCAAGAATCCATGTTTTCTCGCCCTTCGCCCATTCTACTGTATAAACTTATGAAACCCTTATGTTCCACCTGAAGCCTCTGCTAGCCAATTTAAGCATGCTTTACTTCCCAAAATCATTTTGGACTCACTTCATAGATCTATAAAGCTTGATAAATCCATTAATCACCCTCCCTATCAACCCAACATTTTCATAACAGTTTGTTTTGTTCTACAGGTGATCAAAAAACCACGGCCTTGGATAAAAAGTCTTGATACTAGTCATAAGACATGTTTACTATGAGATTGTTATCAAATCTATTCAAATAGATATGGAAAATAAAACATACAGTTAAAAGACAAACAGAGGAAACATGGAATTAAATGATTTACTGTTGAAATAGATAGTAAAAAACCTAAAATATACAGTGAAAGTAAAAGGACACAATAAAGAACAGTCAAAGTGTATCAGGATTAGAGAGTACCAGATTGAAGACCAATTATAAATCAGCTAGCATGAAGATAAACAACAGGGAAGATAGTTACAGAGCATATAGATTCATGTCAAAGTAAAGATAGATGAAAAAACAGAGCAGTAAAAGTAAGCAATGAAAGTAAAACAGTAAAAGTAAACTTGGAGATAGTAAGGGTTAAATAGAGATGAAAATACTTTCACCAACAACAATGAAGTTTATACAAATTGAAAGTGAAAAACAGTTAAAAGAAGTTTAAGGTTAAAAGATGAAATCAGAGCATAAATGGTACATTCTTTAGAAATTTCATGTTTAAGTCACAGTTTTGCAAAAACTATTGTGGCGAATCCAAGAGGTATTTCGAGAAACTGGAGGAGGTTTTTGTTATTAACAGGCCAATCTACAAAAACCTATCTCATTGTTTACATGGGTATTACCAAAAGAGAGATAAGTGCATGTATTCACAGCCTATTGTTCCGTTTGTGCAAAGTCCTGTTTTTGACATCTTTTTGCAGAGCATATTGTGAACATCGGGAGCTAAATTTTGGGAAAATGAGAGAGGTTTATCTCAAAAACATTCTTATCTACAATAACCTCTTTCATGTTTTACATATCTAGCTCATATTGAGATATAAAAGCGTATCATTAGACCCTAAGTTTGCATAATTTCTGGGGCAGAATGCACAAAGGAAGGAAGCAGTTAGTGACTGGAATAACTCATCATCACTTAAGAGTTGCTATCAAATTCAAATTTCTATTTTTCACCATGAATTCATAAACATAGTGCCAAATAGATTCATTAGTTTTGAGTGTCCTATATTTAAGTTCTATTAATGTAAAATAGTTGGAGATATTTGTGAAACCAACCTTGATATTTTTTTCAAGATATTTTAGTTTAGAAACTATATAAATACTTCTTCATTTGAAGTATTTTGAGGTGGAATCTATAAAATCTTTGAAATCTATGCTATCAAGCTGAGAAAGCTTTTGTACTCAAAGTTGGCTTTTGCTGGAAAAGGAATGAAAGTTGAGGACATTACATCAGATTCTCGTGCAATATAATTGCAAATAAGTATTCTATTCTTGTGATATTATGTGTTTTCTATATGTTTCAATGTTTCATGCATCTTAAATCTAAATGGTAAAATAGTCAAAGTATATCAGAACTAGCTATATTTCTCTTTGTTGTCAACAAGTTACCATTTACATGTTTTCTTCCAAACTATATTGACAAAGGAATTCTTAACTGCTCCTCTATCCCTATAGTCTTTCTCTAATAGGTCCCTGGTATAGGATTCTTAATTTCCCTCTGTTAGTTGACCTATCTTCCCTTCCTCTTTCTGATCCTAACTTGAGGATTCTTGATTACCCTCTAGTTTTTTTCAGAACTATCACCCATTCAATCTTCAAAGTTTGTTTTTACTTTGTTATCTTTCCTGTTGAAATCCTACCTTAGTAATTTGACTTATTCCAATGAAATATCCCTGTTTGACTTCATAGCCCAATGGCCTAAAAGCCTAGTTTTCCCATTTGTTTCAGAACCCCACCACTGTCAAACAAAACAACCTCATTGAACATTCATACTAGCCTAAAATCCTTTCAAACATAGCTAAATCCTAAAGAGAGAGCCCTCTCTGGACTTAGGTGGGCTAGCACCTAAGTCTAAAAGTTGGTTTGTGGTTACCTTGGAAATTTCTTTCTTTAACCTTGAGAAAATTCTGAGTGATAACATAGTGGCGACCATACTGGGGAGAACTAACATTTTCGTCAAAATCGTTTTGTAGGTTTAGATCTGATCTATGATGGTGGACAGTGATCAGACACACAAAGGTTAAAATCGTCCACCTGGTGACTCTAGATCAAACTCACTATCAGGGCTCCACTAGAGAAATGAACCTAAAAGAACTGTGTGAAAAGATCGTGCTTTTAACTTGGATTTTTATCCAAGACATTATGTTTTTTCTCATTGATAAATTTTTTCAATGTATATTGTATTTTACAGAAGATTTTAGATCAATTTTTTATTATTTTCCTTTAAAAATTGTAGATATAAAGTCTCCTTACATATTTGAACAAATTTATTCTAAATCTAATGAAGATTATATTTCAATCAAAGAATCTGAAATAATCAAGAATAATCATCCAATCCCTGTACATATTCCAATACTTTATAAAGTTCCTGATCGATATAAGCCCCTCATGTTACCTTCTACACTCCATGATTTCCCTAATGATTATCACAGGTATCTCCCTAGGTTTGATGGAGAGAATGGTATCACTACCCAAAAACATATTCAAGCTTTTGAGGATTATCTTAACTTATTTGAAGTAGATGAAGAGGATGTTAGTATTAGGCTTTTTTCTCTTTCTTTGCAAGACAAAGTCAAGAGTTGGTTCAAAACCCTGCATGAGGTAAACATCTCAAATCTCCAGCATTTTCTCAAACTCTTCCTTGATAGATGGATAATCAAAGTCAATCTTATTGTAATCATAGAAGAATATAATCAGTTAAAAAGATATCTAAATGAAACAATACAACAATTTTTAGACAGATTTAATCAAATCTATTATTCAATGCCATCAGATATAAGACCTCCCCCTAGATCAGCTCTTTTGCATTACCCAAGAGCATTTGGTCCAGAACTAAAATTTTAGCTAAGAGAAAGAAACTCCTCAACACTGGAACATATGCAGAACATGGCGGTAGATGTAGAAGTTAATCTGCAAATTATAAGAGAAAAGTTGAAAGTAGAAACAGAGGAAAAACTCAACATTTTGGGGAAGAAAAGAGAGGAAATGATACAGAAGATCACCGTGAAAGATGAAATTTTTGTTCAAAATCACTATGACACATTTGTTTCACAAAAATAAGGGGTTGAGCCATGAACAAATTCCTATTAATTCCAACTACCATAGATCTGAAGATAGATTTATAGAACCATATGTGGAGAGGCAATCTACTGATCTAATATGTACATTTGGTGACATTACTTCTTATGCTAATGTGCCTAAACTTGATCATTGTAATAATGATTATGTTCCTCAAATCCAAATTAACCTTGTAGAGGAATCAAAAGCTAATTTGAGGAATAAGGAAGTTCAGGTTCAGCAGCTTCAAAATAGTGATCAGGTTGTTCATTTCAGCTATGAGAATGAGAAGGAAAGTGCAGAAAATTTTGAAATCAGTGAAGGAGCTTTACCATTACGTTTTTCTTCATTTCAGTTTATCAGAGATAACTTTCATGCAATTAAAAATCAAATGTCAACAAGTTTTAATATTAACGATCTAAAGGGAAATAAAATCCTTGTGCAAGACTTCTCATATTTAGATTTGTAGCCCAAATGTTATTGAATGTTAGGTTGAAGAAGAAGATGTAGATGCTAGAACATATGATCAAATGATCCACGATAATTCCCTAGCATTTTGTTCTGAGGCAGTTCAGTTTTTGAAAAGAAATTTGCATAATCTTTCTGTAAAAAAGGATAAGAAGATTGTAGAAATGTATGAAGTTCCATTTGAACCTATATGTAATAAGTTGTAGCAATCCTTCCAAGTTCTTTATGATCCAATAGCTGATAGATTGGATGATGAATGAAATCAGAATTTTTCTCCATTAAAAAACTATGAGAGTCAAAATCAAGATGATAAAAGTTTCACCAGAAAAACATTTCAATCAGTAGAAGTATCAACACAAATCGCATCTAAAAGTCTGTAGGGTGATAAAGATGAAGGTATTATTTCAGTTTCATGGTATGCAGGCCGTACACAACAGATGATAGTTGTTTGAATTAGTTCAATAATAGTGTATATATTTTACAAGATCCTTTTCTACAGTGTCTAGAGTCAACAAAGGAAATCAGGAATTTCCTTATCTTCTCAAAGGTTAACAAAGCTATATTTGATTTCAAGATCTCAATTTTAACCACCAAAAAGCACAATCAACAAAAGTAACCAATGCATATGATGCTTCAGAGGTTGCATTGGCTATTTCATTTTACCTAACCAGCAGTCAGAAAGCTGAGTAGAAGAAGTAGGTAAGATTTCAATTTGAATAAATTCAGTTTCCATCAACAAGTTTATGTTAGATCAGATTTCAGTTTACAGAAAAGGGTGTAGTGTCAATTCAATATTTTCAGTCACAAAGATTATACAACAGAGCATACACATGTGTGGGATTGGCCCAATGGATTAGGCTACTAGTCGATGGTGTTCTTGACATTTCACAAGGAAATGCCATCCCCAAGTGAAGCCATTGTTAGGTTCCTATACCAATAGGTGTCATAATTTATGATTGGCTGATTTTAACTCTGTAATATGTACATACCTTTGCTTTTTTCAAATGTTTTCCATATTATAAAAATTTAAAAAAGTAAAGAGGGTATGTCCTAAAAGAAAAATCAAAGGACAAAAAGAATAAGAGAAGGTCAAAAAAAATATGAAAGAATATGAACCCCAAAAACAAAAAGACCATGAAAGTGTGCAAGACCAAATGCCACTACTATTTACTTTTCTGCATAATAATGATTGGGTGCAACTTGTTATTCATTCCACAATCCATGGCAACCAAACAGTTTAATCTTGGTTATTCCATGTTTTCAATTTCATACTTAGAGATAGAGAATAAAATCTGACCAAACTATCTAACATTGGCAGATAATTAGATTAGGTAGAGTGAATAAAATGAGCTCAACAGTTTAATCTAAGCCCTTGGGTGTAATAAGGTTAGACTTAGTTAGAATACCATTGTAAACAAAAAAAAAAAAGTTTTGATAACGGTTTGCTAACTTAAGAGCACCCTAATAAAGAGAAGTAAAAATGGTAGGATAAGTAGGTGGGTAAGTAGAAGAATGGTTACAGAATAGTGATGATTGTTAGATAAAAGCATGTTGATCACCTTCATCATCAAGTTGCTAAAGTATGGATGACAATGAAAACATTTACATCATAGACAAAAGTCAAACTAATTAACCTCCTCACTCATTTTTCCCTAGGTTTTACTAATTTCCCATAAGTACTAAAGGCACCAACAACCTGAAAGTTAAAGGGGCTCAAAGCATTTCTCTGACTTTTGGAGGGACTGGACCCTCAGCCCAGTAACTTGCAAGGCCTAAGTTCTAAAGCCCCTTCATCAAAACTCACCCCCTTAATAATTCATTCATCCCCTTCAAATCCATTTCCTAAGGTAAAATCACTCTTTTACTTAGGAAAAATAAATGGTTCTTTATAAACCCCCCCAAGCACATTTTAGCCTAAGTCATAATGTTGGATGATGAATGCATTCTCAGAAACATCTACTTAGCGCATTTCTTTTTCCATAATCATATTAACTTTTAACTCTTATTATTTATGTAACTCCTGAAACAAATTTCCTTTTCCCATATTATTACTAAAAATCCCAAAATAGATAAATATCCCTTCTCAGTGGTTTGGAAAATAAACCATAAATAAAGTTAATTAAGCTGTATTAATTAATCGAATCGTGATTAATTAATATCCAAAACACCCCGATGTGTTAAAAATGGATTAATTAATCACATGGATTAATTAATATCCTCCCCGCTAATATAATCATCCCTGATATAATTAAAGTCATTTTAATTATGTTGATTATTCCATCGAGCCCCTCCATTAACTCCCTAACACTTTCCACTTTCGACTACCATTCGATCGACCTTCCCTCATCCAACGGCTTTCGCCCATATCGCGCTGGCCTTTTGGTCGAACATTAACCACGCAATATAAGTTGTTTTGACTTTTCATCGATGCTACGTGTCATCCAATTTGTGGCATCGTGCGACCCTCCGCCAAAACCACCAACCTCCCAAAAGTTGTGCGATGGATCCCACTTACTGCCTGCCCACTATGCGACAAACCATCTACAGTTCACTTTGCACCATATTTTGAAAGTTTGCCCGTTAAAGTTCAAAACCCCAAGAATCCATGTTTTCTCGCACTTCGCCGATTCTATTATATAAACTTATGAAACCCTTCTGCTCCGTCTGAAGCCTCCGCTATCCAATTCAAGCATGGTTTAATTCCCAAAATCATTTTGGATTCACTTCATAGATCTATAAAGCTCAATAAATCCATTAATGATCCTCCCTGTCAACCCAACATTTTCCTAATAGTTTTTTTTTATTTACAGGTGATTAAAAGATCACAGCCTTGGATAAACAGTGTTAATACTAGTCACAAGACCTATTTAGTCTGAGATTGTTATCAAATATATTCAAACAAAGATGGAAAATAAAACATATAGTCAAAAGACAAACAGAGGAAACATGGAATTAAATGATTTACTGTTGAAATAGACAGTAAAAAACCTAAAATATACAGTGAAGGTAAAAGGACACAGTAAAGAACAGTCAAAATGTATCGGGATTAAAGAGTATCATATTGAAGACCAAATCAAGTAAATCAGCTAGCATGAAGATAAACAACAAGGAAGACAGTTGCAGAGCATACAGATTCATGTCAAAGTAAAGACAGATGAAAAACAGAGCAGTAAAAGTAAAATAGTAAAATTAAACTTGGACACAGTAAGGGTTAAACAGAGATGAAAATACTTTCACCAACAACAATGAATTTTATCCAAAGTAAAATTGAAAACCAGTTAAAAGAGATTTAAGGTTAAAAGATGAAATCAAGGAAGAAATGGTAATTTCTTGTTTAAGTCATAGTTTTTCAGAAACCATTGTGGCCAATCCAAGAAGTATTTCAAGGAACGCAAAGAGGTTTTTGTTCCTAACAGACCATTATACAAAAACCTATCTCACATTTTACACAGGTATTACCAAAAGGGAGATAATTGCATGTCTTCACAGCCTATTTTTCATTTTGTGCAAAGTCCTGTTTTTGACATCTTTTTGCAGAGCATATTGTGAACAGTTGGAGCTGAATTTTGGGAAACTGAGAGAGGTTTATCTCAAAAACATTCTTATATACAATAAACACATTTAATTTTTACATATTTATCTTGGATTGAGATATAAAATCGTATCATTGGTCCCTAAGTTTGCAGAATTTCTTGGCCAGAATGCACAAAGGAAGGACGCAGTTATTGACTAGGATGCCTCATCATAACTTAAGAGTTGTTATCAAATTCAAATTTCTCTTCTTTGTCACCATGAATCCATAAACATAGTGTCAAATATATTCATTAGTTTTTAGTGTCCTATATTTAGGTTCTATTAATGTAAAACAGTTGGAGATATTTGTGAAACCAACCTTGATATTTTTTTCATGATATTTTAGTTTAGAAATCGTATAAATACTTCTTCATTTGAAGTATTTTGAGGTGGATTCTATAACATCTCTATAAATCTATGCTATCAAGCTAAGAAGGATTTTGTACTCAAAGTTGGATTTTTGTTGGAAAAGGATTGAAGGTTGAGGACATTTCATCAGATTCTCGTGCAGTATAATTGCAAATAAGTATTCTATCCTTGTGATTTTATGTGTTTTCTATATGTTTCAATGTTTCATGCATCTTAAATCTAAATCGTAAAATAGTCAAAATATATCAGAACTAGCTTCATTGCTCTCTGCTATCAACAATTTACCATTTCCATGTTTTCTTCCAAACTATATTGACAAAGGAATTCTTAACTACTCCTTTATCCCTGTAGTCTTTCTCTAATAGGTCCCTGGTATAGGATTCTTCATTGTTCTCTGCTAGTTGACCTATATTCCCTTCCTGTTTCTAATCCTAACTTGAGGATTCTTGATTTCCCTCTAGTTTTGATCATAACTATCACCCATTCAATCCTCAAAGTTTGTTTTTACTCTATTATCCTGCCTGTTGAAATCCTACCTCAGTAATTTGACTTATTCCAATGAAATATCCCTGTTTGACTCCATATCCCAATGGGCTAAAAGCCTGTTTTGCCCATTTGTTTCAGAACCCCACTACTCTCAAACAAAACAACCTTATTGAACATTCATACTAGCCTAAAATCCTTTCAAACATAGCTAAATCATAAAGAGAGAGCCCTCTCTAGACTTAGGTGGGCTAGCACCTAAGTCTAAAAGTTGGTTTGTGGTTACCTCGGAATTTGTTTCTTTAACCTTGAGAAAATTCTGAGTGATAACACCTCACACACATCCTTGCAAAACTTAAACACATCCTTATTTTCTGTCGATTCAAACAAATTTTCCTTTAGGGATCTCATTCTAATAGAGAGTGTAGAAACCTTTGGCTTCTCCCACCAAAGATCTTGCATTTTTAATCTATGGTTAGCATTTGTAACCCTAGTAGCACTCTTCAGTTCATTTTGATTCAAATAGTCCAGTATTCTACCTTTCCCTGTATCTCGTTCACTTGTTTTATCGTTGCACCTTGATTCATGATATAACCTCATCATCAAGTCATCACATTCTAGAACCAACTTACAAAATTTGCATGTTAATGAATCAAATGGGATCCCTATTTTAGAAGCCCTCTGGCAACGAATATGCCTATATGTATCATCAATATGATATTCAATACCCTCATAACATAGCATGGTCCTGGTATGCTTCTCTATGGCCCATAATTTTTCACCCCTTTGGTCATCCATTAGGACCTTTGTTTCCAATCTCTCCCCACTTCTATCAATATTAGGATACCAATACCCCTAATATTGTAATAATAAGGGAGATAATTGATTTATAATAATATTAAAACATGATAAAAAACAAATAAAATTGAAGTAAGATAAACAAAATAAAATAAAAATTCATATTCAAGTTTAGTCTCAATTATTAATTAACACACCTAAAGTAGAAGGATATGCACTTGTAGAACCCCTACGTAATATTGATGGTGATAATGGGACCAATAACCTAGTCAAACTTTGTTGTGACTTATCATTAATAGGCTTCTCAGGTCTCTCGATCATTCCACTCCTCAACCAAATCTCCTCATGTGAAGCCTCATTTGTAGTAGTAATAGTGTGCTTCTTTGATTTCATGTGTTCATATAGAGAACTAACAATACTACCACTTGTCGGCACTAAACAAAACCATTTATTGCATCATGTACATTCCACTCTCACTTTTTTCATGTCCTTATAGTCTGCAAGTGTTGCTTCCACCACATTGAACAAATTAAGCTCGTATATCTTGTTGAAATCATCTAGAAGTTTGATTGCTTGATTGATATGAAATTGATCTTTAACCACCATTTTCTATTGTACTCTATTACATGGAGGAATTTCACTACCACTTGGTATTGAAAGGCCTTGTTGATGGGAGCCTATTTTCAAATGACTATTTTTGAAGTTGTGCATTGTTCGCAATGCCAAGGATACATCACTTGTTCCATAATCAATGCCGCAAATTTCACAATAAAAAATGTCTTTATTTTAGATTCTCCCTTTTTTTAATATACTTTGAGAGGAAGTTTATCATTGACAAACTCTTCCATTAAACTTTTCACTTTTTTTCCCAAGATGCCAATAAACTAGGATCAACAATTATGGCTTGTTCCACTAACAAAGACATATTTTCAACACTTAGTTGTTTATGCATAGGTCCCTCCACATTCTCTTCAATGTTTTGAAATATTGGTGTTCTTTCCACTACATTTGAACCCTCTGATTCCACACCAAATGTTCCTAGTTTCCTATTGATTCCTAAAAGTGTTGTATACACTTACATTTTTTTCTCTTGCTTTGGATTTAAAGTTAATCCATACTAGATAAAATCAAAAGGGCATTCAATGATTTCATCATTCACAATTTTAACATGGATTTCAGCAAATGTACAACCTTCTCGGCACCTAACCATGCTAATGGAAAAATTCTCTTCACCGTAATAATTTTATAAAACAACTCCATTTGTTTTTGCAAGGAAATAAATGAAAAATAAGTAGAATTCCACAAGCATATTGGTTTATTATAAAACAAAGGGCAAGGAAGCAAGGTATGCACTTTAAATTCAAAGTTCCAAAAAGTATTAAGAAATCTTACTATTAGGATGAAACACCTTGATTCAAAATGTACTATTGGTGGATTCCTCAAATGGAACTAAAACTTGCAATAAAATAGAGTACTAAAACATATTTAAGAGCTTATTTATTGAGTCAAACATTGACAAACTTATAGGAAAACCTTAGCCCCTAGATCTGCCTAAATTTTGGCCTTATTTACATCATTTTTTTGTGTCCTAAAGAGGTTAAAACCAAACCGTTGTAGCTTTTACGGTTCACTGGTATGAAATTAATTTAATTTATTTTACTGTTCACTGGTATCTAGGGATTGTGAGAGATAAAGGCATTTTTATGTTTTTGGAGCTCCTAATGGATAAGGACGGTGCTTGATCTCTCATATAAATAAGAGAAGCAATCATCATTTATAAATCATTGCTACTTGTGGAGAAACATTACTACTTTTCTAAATCAGATTCATTCTCATACTGGAGAAACATTATATATTATATTCTCATGGTTGTTGTTCAATACAAGTCTTCCTGTGGACTATTTGTTGAATATGTACAGAATTTGAAAAACATGAAGCAAAAGGATATGATGGTACAAAAATACATTGAAGAATTTTATAGGTTATTCATAAGATATACACAAAGTGATGGGGGTTATTATATTGTTGCTAGATATATCAATGGCATTTGATGGTTGCTAAGATGAACTCACTCAGATATCATTTGAGAAACAAAAAGAATAGAAACAAATAATTTTGTTAGGGTTTGATGGTTTGGTGTCATTCATCTTTATTACCAATAGTTTTGTTCTTAACTTTCTTTTCTAAAAGCTTATTTTTCATGTAATGGCCCTAAGGGGCTGCTGGAAAACTTAGTTTTCATGTGATGGTTGTAAGGGTCTTCTCCAACTTATTCTCAGACTTGAAAGTGCCTTAAAATGGATGAACATGGGCTGAAAAACGATTTTACTAACTCAACATTTGCTCAGGTTATTCAAAAAGGTAGCCATTGCAACCTAGTTTGGTGGGAAGCTCCACCAAAAATTATATTTATATTCTAGTGCTTATGATAAATAGACAAGGCATTCAAACCTTGAGAAATTTCTCAACTAAATCTAGTCAAGTCCATTATTAAGGTTTAGGTTATGGAGGTCAGGGAGAGATATAAATAAATACCCATAACCTAACTTTTTTTTTAAGAAGAAATTGACTATGTTGACATTACCTCTTGAGGCAAATGGATTTATATAACACTTTAGTAGTTATGTCTATTTTCACTACAAACTCTTTAATTGAGCATGATGTGTAACCCCAATGTACATCTAGGTGGAGTTTATAAGCCTATAAATTTTGTTCTTGATGCTTGAGGACCATATTTCAATATAGTACATGCAATTTTATATCAATTGCCAACTTGAATTTTTAACCCCAAGCCCCCAAAGAAGAGATTATCTCAAGTTTATTCTATTAAAATGCTTGAAAGAAATTGTTTGTATCTAGATTAACATTAAAGTGTGAAAAGTAATTTGTGAGGTATACTAACCTTTGAAACAACTAATTTGATTCCAAAGTCCTACCAATGGTTAAATTTGATTCGCTCCTCACATAAGAAAACCCTTGTCCTTAGCCTCAATCCTCAGATGATCTACACCTCCATTTTTTAATTCTTAGATGGATTCAGATGTTGAGGAATTTTTTAAGTTACCAAAGGTCCATATTGTTATCACCAAAAAATTGATCATCTATCCTAATTTACTAGACGGATCAAAGTACACCATGTAAGGTGGCCAATTTTACCATAGTAAAAGTGTTTTCACTATGTGAAATTATTTAATCAACCACATTTGCTAAGTAATTTATAATTAAACCCATGAAGAATAATTAAATAATTCACTATTTATTTAATTTTCTTCTAGGAATAATTAATTAAACCATTGATTAATTAATATTCCTTGTCATATTTGACCCAGTTATAAAAAATAAACAGATATATTATTAATTATCTTATTTTTCTCTAGGAATAATTAATTAATCACTAATTAACTATTTCCCTGTCAAGTTTGACTAAATCTCTCAAGAATAATTAAATAAATCATTATTTGTTTATTATTCCTTCACCGTATTTTTTGAGATGATAAATAAATCATTTATTTATTTATTATTTCTAAATAAAACTTTAAATATTTTTTCCCTCCTAACTAAATATAATAAAATATTCCAAGTGGTTATTCCTAGAATGGGATTAGTAATATTTTATTATTCCTCATTATTCAAGGATAACTCAATATTTTGTTATAAATAGAAGGGTTTTCCATTCATTATTCACTTTTAATTATTTTGATTGTTGCACTCACCCTTATAACTCTGATTATTATCACAGTCGCACATAGGTTTTCTTTCTATTCGTGTTCTCATTCAGCTCAAACATTTTATTTGATGGGTTTACACATTATAGAGGAGAGAGACTCTACACAAGCTGAAGACATTTGAGGATAGCTAAGAACCCATCCCATAGAGGGGGATTGGTAACATCTATTTCTTCCCTTCATAGGTGTTATTTAATAAAATCTATTCTTTGTATATTTGGTTTCCATTAGATTATTGGAGTTACCCGCATTTATTGCTATTTCATTTTGTTGTTTAACTATGATTATGGCATATATTAGGACTTTGGCAGGTTTTGTTTCTACCATTTACTGTAGACCTACAATGTTTAGAAGCCATTTATATTGTTGAGACTATTTGTCATCCACAATCTTAGGTGATTTATTTCTATACACCTTTGAGAAGAAAACACTATAACAAAATTAGCGACTCGACTTGGTTTTTACTTCAGAGTTAGAAACCTGGGTGACCTTCAGTTTTTAACTTAGGTTTTCTTCTTTTTTTTCAGCCTCTTAATGTTGTTTATTATCTTTCTAACCCTATATCTATCAAATTTCTAACTTTCGGAACTTTTTTGGTCTTTTCCACAAGTCATGAGAACCGGTTGCGACAAAGACGGCAAATTTTACTAAGACTTGCCAACCGGGAATCAAGGAGTAGAAATCACACTTTTCTACACCAAAAGTGCCATCTGGAGGTCCAGAGTGCACCTTTCAGCCCAAAAGTGCGATCCCCCTGAAATCAGGTTAGTACCTGTGATTTTTAGGGTTTCCAAGATTTTGTCAGATCTGTTTCTAGGTTTTTCCGAGAGCTGTTTGCTAAGTTGGTTGACCAATGTCCTATCCCGCTTAGGCCTTGATCTACTTTGATTTACTCATTGAAGTGGAATTTAGCCCCTTAGGGCTTCTAGTACGCTTCCACCTTTATAGGAGGATTTTATCTAAGTAAGAAGTATGAGTTTGTGTAGCACTTTTAGCCATATTGTCCAGACCTATACCCTTATGTTTCAGATCTTCAACGATAGGTTGTTTCCATCCAGAGTTTCATTTTAAACCTTGTTTGGTTATTTGCCTTAGGGTCCCATCGGTTGCCTTAGGTTTTACACCCATCTTTTTATCTTTTTGCAATGGTCTTCCTCTTTGGTTTTTTGTTGTTGCTGCACCACTTTCTAGTAGCCTAGTGTCATTTGATCCTAGTCACACCAACATTTAGATCTCTTGACCTTTTTTAGTATGTTTTTAATTGATTTTTCCACCAACCAACATAGTGTTTGCAAACCCATTTTGGGTGGGGTTTAGTTAATTGATTTTTTGTTCTTTTTCTATTTTTAATTTTAGTTTATTTTCAGCAATCTTTTTTCTTTTTCAAACACGATCTAGGCTTAATTAATAAACACACTTGAACACACAAGCACACCTTAAGCGAAGGGCACTTGGCTTACACCACCAAGCCAAGACTTAACATAATCTCCCCAAACTGAGAAAAAAACATCATGTTGATCTCCCTTCACCATTTCTATGTCACTTGTGTCTTACCACCATTGTGCCACCAAGGCATTTGTTGCAGAGACTCTTAGGCCTTCATTCTCAGTTTCCTCTTGGGCATATTACTCTTCCCCGTAGAGTTCGAGTTCATAGTCCCCTGATTCCCCATACCAACTCTTCTTCTAGTTCATATGATTCCTCGTCTAATTTCAAGCCTCCTTCACCACATATCATCACCATGTTTGGACCCACAGCTGGTGCAGGAACCCAACCTGGTGTTGGCTCTGGTTCTACTTTGGTGGTCACATCTAGCAGAACCATCTCAGGAACCATTTTGCCACCCCCCATGCTCCCTTTTATGGCTGGGTTAAGTCTCCTAGATTTTAGCTAGTTGATAAATTATCTTATACACGACGATGTTGGTTGGCCTACGATGCTGACTAAGATTCCCTCTGACATCCCAAAGTTTGAGGATAATTATGGAGAGGACCCTATCAATCATGTTCGCTCCTTCCATATGTGGTGTTCATCCAATACTATTACCAATGACTCCATTCGTCTTTGGTTGTTCCAACCCACGCTCATTGGAGATACTACAAAATGGTGTGTAGACCAGCCCGCCACCACTCATTCCATTTTTGTGACACTTGCTAAAGCGTTCCTCTCATATTTTTAGTTACCTCTCGGATACAACACTGGTATGAAGATCTTGACCTCATTCCGTTAGTCCTTTACCACTCGTCTTTCTAATCATGTTAAGGAGTGGCGTAGAAGGAGGAGCACATGTCATGCCGCCCCTTCAAAGATCGTGTCTATCTTGATGGGTTTCTTAGCAGGATTTTATTACCCTTTGGAAAATATGTCATGTCCCATTTTCCTAATAGAGAGGAAGAAGCTCTCCAAACCACTCTGAGATATGACCCGATTTATGTGCAAGCTACTTATGTTTATACTATCATTCCATACCTCCCCCATCCTATAGGTTCCAATGCACTAGGGGCATCTCACGCCATCGACGGTAGCATTGGAACCGTTTCACATCCTTTGATATATACTCAGCAAAGTTATGGCTATCCATAGGGGGGCACCAATTCCTCCAACACTTATGCCCCTCCTGCTAGCAAGATGTTTTTAGGGCCATCAAATTCTCAACTTATCTACCAAATTGTTGCTCTTACACCATCTTATCCCTATGCCCAGTCAAGTGCTCCAACCTCTCAAGCATTAGCGTCGCAGCCTCCCATGCATCCTTAGCTCTAGCAGCCACTGCCCCCTTAGGGCCAAGTGTTTGCACAGCAAAGTGCAACCAATCCCCAAAATTTTAAGAAAAAGAATAAGGGAAAAGGTAACAAGGGTAACTAGGGTAACCAAGGTAATCGACCTGACGAACCCCAGGGGAACCAGCCTCACACCAACAACGAACAATAGGGCAACCATCCCAAGCATACCAAGGCTATTTGCATGAACTGTGCATGTTGTGGTGTACATGGCCATTATACTCATGAGTGCCCCCTCTTACCCCAGATGGGCCAAATGTGGGAAGCCCAAGCAGCTTCTAGAGGTCAACCACCCATGCAAAAACTACCTCAGAATCCTGCGCCATCTCTACCGGTTGTGCTCACAAATCCAAATCCTTTCCATCAACAAGGATTTGTTGCTGCCCAACCTCAATAAGGTCAAGCAGCCCACCTTCCCCAACCTTCTGGTCTTAGTGACTACCAAATCCTCATGATGAATTCTAATGAGGTTAACCCCTCTAATATGAACCTGCAAACTCGGTCGCATCAATATGACAAGCCATCGACTTTGTCCACCACTAAGTCCAAAACCACAACATCTACTGAGCCTCTTTTGACACAAAATGGTCCATTATAGATCCCTCAACCTAAAGTTGAGGCAATTTCCAAGATCCCAAAGGGACCATTATGTCGTAATGTGGCTTCTAATCGAGCTGCCCATACATACAGTATAGTAGACGACTTGGAGAAATTACCTCTCGCCATGTCGATGCTAGAGGTACTCCAGTCACATGCCCATAAAAAAAGAAAGCTCTACTAATTGTTTTGGGTGTAGTAGATCCTTCCCATGATAATTTGATTGTATTCCTAGTTGATACAACAAAACATCCCCCATTACCTTCATCCGTTGCTTTCCAAATACCAATCTGAGTTCGTAATTGCATCATCTCCCAATGCATTATTGACAAAGGTGCATCCACCTGTGTGATTTTTGTTGCCATTTTAAAAAAACTTAAGTCACTTGAGCTGTCCCCATCCACCATCACTTTGCGTGCTTGGGATGGTCACTCCTCCCAGCCTCTTGGCATGCATCGCAATTGTCTAGTGACTCTTGCAAGCAAGACTGTTCATGTAGACATAAAGGTTATTGATTTCCCTCTAGATTACAAAATTCTCTTGGGTCGTAGCTACACATATGCAATATGATTCCTTGCATCTACGGTTTTCTGCAAGTTGTGCTTCCCCCATGAAGGGAAGATCATTACCATCGATCAGTTGACACACTACGAGCCAACATTTGTGACATCCCAGAGTCCATTATCTTGCCAATGTCAGATAAGCAATCTTCACCCCCTCTCACTGGTGTTTCACCTGGAGTCTAAAAATATTCCTCATTGTTGGGTGCTTTCCCTCGTCCTCCCGCTCTCATCTCTTAGCCTATCTCTTTGAGTGTTTTCATGTTACAATCGTCACGGGTTGCTCACAAGTAATCTTGTACATATGATCAATAGTGATCTCCTCAACACCCTATTGTTACCCTCTCAGTCGAGCCATCCGGATCCACCCCCCCAGGAACTCCTCCATTTGTGGGTGCCTCTCCTATGTTCCCACCAAATACTGTTCCTTTAGGTCTCTACCATCTAGGAGTTGTTCTACCGTAAGATTACCTTGCAATCCAGATACCTTTCTTGTTTCCTCCTCTGGGAATCTTTTATGTCCCTATCATGGCTTCCTTGGTCCTCCCTAATATGACTTTAGGGATCCTAGTATGGTACATTGATCCTCCTGTAAGCACTCCACCTAATCAGTTAATACCTTACCATGCTTTGACCCCCTGTTCAATGGTCCATACGGTCCCTGCCACTACTCTAGTTCCATCGTAACCTCAACAGGAATCCACTCCTGTTGTAAAATAATCTAGACAAGGGGGCAAATACAAGAGAAAATAACCTATGGACAAGGCTCCCTAACCTCCTCCAATGCCCAAGGCCCCAAAGCCATCACCTCCGTGCACTTTGTGTAAAGTTGTCGGGCACACCACCAATAATTGTCCTAAACTCCCTCATCTCAAACCTTTGGTTCATGAAATGTTCCCTAAGGTCCATGTTACCTTACCAGGTCCATCCAAGAAACTCAGAATGTTAAGCACAAATCACCGTTGTGCCTTGTGCGATCATCATGGTCACTATTCCCATTATTTCCCTCGTCTCAACAAATTTCGCGATTTCACTAAGACACTTTGTGAATACGATACCACTCATAGTGGATCACTTACTCTACCTGTGGATTTTGGTACCGCTAGTATACCAGAACAGGGGGACTCTAGTCCCACCATCATGACCCCTCCCCCCAATGTCTAGATGACAGACTCCACGGGCCATATCCTTTACCTATCGTCATCCTTGAGTTCCTCGTAAGCAAACCTTTCTGAGGTTTTTGTGCATGCTTCTATCGAAACTCTTTCAAAAGAATCCCAAGTCTCAACATTCGTATATCCTCCATCTACTAGCTTTTCGTATACCATTTCAAATGATGCGTATGTGAACCTTCTCTCTCAGATTGATGCACCAGGCACCACCACCGCATCATGTAGTCAGTCTTCCTCCTTTCCACCCATCTTCCATTCTGATAAGGACATCATGGAAGCTATGTCTACCCCTGATTACCCTTGCACTTAGGCAAGGGGGCATATTTTTTGGAGGATATTAGAGATCATTTCCTTCCTAATTCTCCCAGTGCACTCTACCTCAAGAAATTTTTCTCATAGCATATCCCTTTGATTTTTGTGTCTTTATTTTTGTCATGAAGTTAGGTAGGTTACATCATCTCATCCATTGTCTTTTTCACTTTTCATCATCCACACCACATATTGGTCATGCCGACAGTGCGAGTCGCTTCTCAGGAATCTAGCCTTGGGGCCATTTTTACCCCCTTGCATACATTAGTCCTTTAAAATGGGTGTGTGCATTGGATCTGCCACCAATAACCAACCCAAATATGGTGTAGTGATAGGTTTTTTAGTCGATGCCCTTGCTCATCACATCCTTCATCTTCATGTTCGTTTAGATTCCTTGCTACTTGTCATGCAATTGAATGGTGTGTATCATTTCCATAACCAAGTCCTATTTAGAAAATACCTATGATTTAATATGTTTTTACGTGAATTTGAAACCATTACATTCATTCATGTTCCTAGAACCCAAAATAACTATGTAGATACAATTGTAGATAACGTTCTAGATTGGCATTTATCACATGTATACCACAAAGGACAATCATACGACATAACTCATGGAAAACCATCATCGTCATATTAAAAATGCATAATCATGTTATGTATCACATAAAACATATAAATATTTTGATTCCACCATCCCCTCCGGAGTCGAGCCAATCGCTACCAAGTAAACCATGCACTTTATGCTCTGACAAGGGAAGTCTTCCATTTGTCCCTCGATCCCACTTTTTCCATTGTCCTTGGTGTCAATCCATCAGCCACATTATTATTTCCCCTCATGCCTTATTTGAGGATCCTCATTTCCTCACCTATAGTGGGCCCTATTCTTTCAACATCAGCTCATTTATTCCAGAAGAATGGCCTAGAGGACTGTGTATCTTGGTTCCGGCTTCCACTCTTGTTTGGTTCCTCAGATCAAGCAAAGGGACTTATCATTTCCCTTTGACTTGTTTGTTTCATGTTTGTGATTCATATACTTGATCGCCCAGTGACGCAATAGATTCTACTAGTGATTCTTGGGTGTGTGTGAGATGTTTCATACGTCATGAGGGGGTGGCCCTTCAGGTAGCCACCCACATGCCCGTATGCCTTCATATTATGCTACAGCCTTAGATGTAGTTTTTCAGATTTGATGGGTTTGGTTCCTACCAATCATAGTATTCATAGCATGCATGTCTCCTTCAAATGATCCATTCAGTTTTGCAAAGCCCTTCCCTATTCCGCAGGGCTTCTTAAGTTGTTCTACCCTCCCTCCCACCCATTTTTTGAGGGAACGGCCATTATATCTCATGTACTTATATATTATTGTATTCAATCCTGACTCATATTTTTCCAGGTGCATTATGTATATGGGACACATTGTATTATTTTCTGGCTTAATTATGCCAGTGTGTCATGTACCATGTTGTCACAAAATCATACACTAAAGGCTGCTACTTAGTGAGATCTCATGCAACTATTTCAAACCAGGCTTTAGACTAAGGTTTAGCCTCCTTAGTCAGAGAGGTCTCTCTCACAGATTTTGATATGCATTTAAGGGCAAAAAGATGGCTAACTCTTTAAAACAGTGAATAAATTTTAAGCTGGTTGGAACAACAAAATCAAGGCTTCTCCCATTGGGTTCATGGAGTCATACATTCCTACAGTAAACAAGCAACTATTGAATCATAGAAACCAAGGCATATAATG
>APFE030994417.1:121497-170045 GCA_000404065.3 Pinus taeda
GATCTCATGCAACTATTTCAAACCAGGCTTTAGACTAAGGTTTAGCCTCCTTAGTCAGAGAGGGCTCTCTCACAGATTTTGATATGCATTTAAGGGCAAAAGATGGCTAACTCTTTAAAACAATGAATAAAGTTTAAGCTGGTTGGAACAACGAAATCAAGGCTTCTCCCATTGGGTTCATGGAGTCATACATTTCTACAGTAAACAAGCAACTACTGAATCATAGAAACCAAGGCATATAATGTCTCACTGTTCAAAACATCTACCAAGAAGGACTTCAACTCAAAAAGACATACACAGGAAGTCTGAGCATCAATGATGAATTCAGAGTGATTGCATGTCTAGTGAACTGTAAAACAAGATGAATAGAACCAAAACCACATACATTCTGAACATTTGAGACACAAGATGAATCTTGGGAAGAAACAATATTCTTTCTATTATTGTGAAAAGAAACTTTACATAAACCAATATGAAAACTCTGCCTTTTTTGATAAAAATCTCCAACCCCTTTTACATCAGAGTTTTTCATATATATAGGAAAACAAAGCTAGACTACCTTGAGTCTCCTCCTCCAGCATGAGGGGAGCTCGATATCCTATCATTAATTACTTTATCTATATCTAAACATACTTATTAAATACAAAGGTATTGTGCTTTCAATACATAGAGTCCTATTCCTATTCAAACTCTAATTCTATCTCCTCGTATGCATGATTCTCTCTTGATCTTTGACACTTGTGCTATTTCTGTAGTGGCTGAAATGTTTTTGAAAGGCATTCAGTGAACGGGCTGCCTTGGATTCCAACTATGCTGATGACTCAACATTTGGTGAAGATATGTGCCCTGTTTTCACGGTCCTTGCTTCCCTTAATCTGCTCGGATATATAACAGCATGTTTGAAGCCTTTAATAACCCTTGGTATGTACTGCTGCCATGTTGCTGATGTGCTGTAGGCGGGATTGATGGACAAGTGTCTCTCTTTCAAAAACTCCCGCTCATAATAACAAACTGCTCTGTCTGCGTTAAAAAACATCATCTACAGCAGTTTCGTAGCACGCTACGAAACTGCTGTTTTATTTAAAACAGTTTGCCTTTTGTCCCGAGATCTTTTATAATTAATCACCCTCTGCAAGCAGCTCCTTAGGAGTGAGACCATACAAATGGGAAAGATGTGACTTAACCATGATTGGAAGTCTTCCAACTAGCAATTTTAGCATCTACTTCTTCTTCAACACCCAACAATTCTATAACGCCCGTTTCCATAAGATATTTGAAAAGCTTGCTGCTTTTCTTAGATTTCTCAAGATGCTGTTTAGATATGCAGAGCCTTTTGATTTTTAACAATAAAAAGAGGCTTCATAAGCCTTCCAGAATCTGAGAAAATCCGGATCTCATTTTGTCTGTCATCCTACCACTTGGCAATACAGCACTTCGACCGTGCTGAACAGGATATTTCAACACATTGTCTACCTGTAGTGGAATAGTTCTCAAGCCTTCAGAAGCACAGGAAATAATAATGACAAAATTTTACTCACTTGGAATATAACTCAAACACATTATGTTGGTTCATGTAATGACTGTGAGTTTTTCACTTCCAGTATACTCCTTAAGCTTTGATATTGACAAAGCAACATCAATTAAAGGTTTCAACGCTGTTTGTGCATCCACTTCATGTTTAGAAACATCTGGCTCATATTGTTCCCCATAAAGTCTAATTGTCCCGCCAGTTGATCTACACTATACATAATAGTTACCAACTCCTTAGCATGCGTTAAGTTGGGGTTTGGATGTCCATTCCCAAAATCCTCTAAAGGAATTCCATTGGATATAGAATCTGCATTTGCTCCAAGTTGATCCACAAAGATAGGCTTGGCATAGGCACCTGTTATGGCATGCATAGCATCGAATTTGAACCTGAAATCTGGCTGTGTTATGAAGGTCTTTATAAGTTCAGAATCAAAGACACTCTGTAGTAGCTCCCTATAATCAGAAACAGGATCAACAACTTATACAGTAAAACTGCCGAAGTTGGTAACTCCCAATCTAGATACATCCACATCTGAAATGTTTGCCAAGGTCGTGTTTTGAGAGAACGAAAAGAGAACCAGATAACAGTAACATTGAGCCTAAGAAGCATAGCAAGTTGAGACCAGAGTTAATCGGAACTTTTTTACTCTTTTCAAACATTCCCACCAGAAGTACCATTACTATGACATGGCCCAGTTTCGTTTTTAGTTCATCAAGAGATTGTATCTCCAACCACTTTGGTCGTTCCTGAAGTCTGAAAAGGCCAAATAGGTTTGAAACACATACTGTGGCCCTTGAAGTCTTTCCCATATCCATGATGATAAATGTATAACTGAAAGTACTCCTTGAAGGAATCAAGCACAACGCACATCCCTCAAGGCAGCATAGCATTGAGCCTGCGAGTGAACCTTAAAATTCTCGTGCCTCGATCCACTATTTACAAATCCCTGGTATGTACCGCTAATAAAGTAAAAGGGGCTAGAATGGCGAAGCTTGATGACTGTATTGCCATCATCATAATATGCTATAGGATTCGAAGTATTGCAGGTTTCATAAGTTTCCTGTGTCACAAGAAGCACTGAATCCTCCTGCTTCTTGTACTTGAAATAGAGATCATCATCAACATGAAACCTGTTTCGTTGAGCCCACTGATTATAGGTTTCGGTTTCATTTCCAGTAGGCACAATCTAGCCTCTAGGGCCCCAAACTCTGAACTGATATGATGCCAAGCACATCTGCACAAATATTGCAAAACAGAATGCCAACCATATGTGCAGGGATTTTATATTAGAACTCATTTCTAACTCGATGAGAAACCTCGGTTGGATTTCTGATAAGAAAATCAAGGAAAAAGAGAAGTGGGTAGCAGAGCAAGCTCTCTGAAACTGAAAGAATGGAGCAAATAACCATGTCATCACCAACCGACAGGAGACATCATTTGGGCATATCCTTGGAAGTATCCACTCGTATTGACGCTAAAAATTAGAACGACTCTTTCTGAATTATGGAAAGCTTCCTTTAAAATGGGCTCGTTCATCACTTGAGTTGCCCAAATTCCATTTTCAATTGACATTTGTATATTACGATGGTTCAGACTCTTAATTATGAAGTATCTTGTTGAATGCAACCTTCCCTCTGCTGAAGAAGCGCCATTGATCATTATGTTATTAGATAAATGCTTAGCTCTCCATTGATCAATTATTTGGGGATGTTCACCACATTTCCTATGGTTTGCACTTCCATATGTAGAAGATCTTCCTCGGGCAGATAATCAACCCGATGCCTTGAATTCCTACCAGCTCGAGATCGCTCTTTATTTACATCTGTTCCTAAATTCAGCAACCCAACGATATTCTTTTGGAGCAGATTGCAACAGCTGTAGCTTCTTTTTGCCTTTTCTCTTAGGGTCGGTTTAATTTAATTTCCACCGTTTTTCCATCAAGGACGTGCTTGTCATCTATAACCTTATCCACGACAGACGTGGCAGCATAAGTCACAAACCCAAATCCCACAATGGCAGCATGGATTTTTGAACTTCTCTCGAAACTGACCACAGACAAAGTACGCAGATCTATTATCATTTTCCCTAAAGCACAACCCATGTAGAGCTTGTGGGAACGTGGATTGCGCAATTCTAATTTCAGTTTTCCTTCCCCAAACCATAGTCACAAATAGAAACAGCCAGTCATTGGTAAATTCATCCCCTAAATTAAAGGAGTTATTGAAGCCATTGTACACATACCTATTCATCTGATACCTTTATCTCTCATGTCATACTATAGCAAATGCGCAGTTACGATTTCTCTTCCCTTAATTGCTGATTGAAAATTTAACACTGCTTGAACTCCATCATCCAACTAAAACAATGATTGGGGAGGTGGTGCTGCAACCACCAATTTTAAAACATCCCTCCTGGAACCATGCATATCCCACATTGATACATGATGAGTAATTGCTTGGAATTGAAATTGAACTCCTGTAGGATTGACATCGCTTTGCCACCTGATACAGACTGATCTCCATTCACTAAGAAATTCATAACTAACTGGATGGATGATCTTGGAGAGCTCATGCTAGTCTCCTCCACACTCATACGTGATGCTTAATGACCTTAAGGTCTGCTTGATCTTTCTTGGCCTGATGTGCCTGCTCAGATTCAAAAAAGGATTTGCTGTCATATCCACCAAGCTGCATAATTCTGGGTGGAAAGGAAGCTAGAACCATGGTCAGTTACCAAAAGTTCTGGCAAATCCAAATTTTTTGAATATTTAATATACTATTTTTCTTCAAGCTACATTCACAGAAACATTCTTGGGACATATAGACTCTCAGCAGTGCATTGCATTTGGAAGGAGACAAGTCAACGCACATCTGTCAGCTGGAAAGAGGCAAAATCCTGACAATCTTTACAACATGAGTAGAAAGGCAGTAGACCAACCAAAGTAACTTCATACTTAAAAGCAAGTATGTGGTTGACCAATAATGAAGAACCCATACCTTAACCATTTCTGTTTCCAACTTCCTTTCAGCCCAATTCACAAGGGAAAAGGATGATATAATAGATATATGCAAAGAATTTAAATATTTATTTTTGGAAAAGGAATTCGAAGCCAAAGCTCAAACTCTGATTTCAGTTTACACTACGAAATCACTTGAACATTTTGCGCTGCGAAACTACTAAAAAGGGTTCATGTGCTTATTTGCAGACATTTAGCATCAAAATTTGTCAGTGATAACATACCATTCAGCATGTACTTCATTGCTCAGTTTTATGTTTATGGGCGCATCATTATTTTTTACTAAGTTATCTTGGCGGGTATAGGTATGCCTCCCTCATCTCATTGAGATCTGGTACCACAACATAAAAGGAGACTTACATTGGTCTCGCCCCTATGTCCCTATCCTCTTTCTCTTCAACTCTATTGTTCTCTCTCTCTCTCTCTCCCTCTCTCTCTCTCTCTCTCTCTCTCCACTTTGTTGTCTAGTGATTGTGTCTTTACAACATACTTCGGTCATACATTTTGCTCCTAACACTCGTACATTGAGGGGGAATCTGTTATCACCAAAAAATTGGTCATCTAGCCTAATTTACTAGATGGATCGAAGTACACCATGTAAGGCCAATTTTACCATAGTAAAATTTATTTCACTATGAGAAATTAGTTAATAAAACACATTTGTTAAGTAATTTATAATTAAACCCATGAAGAATAATTAAATAAATCACTATTTATTTAATTTTCTTCGAGGAATAATTAATTAAATCATTGATTAATTAATATCCCTTGTCATATTTGACCTTGTTATGAAAAATAAACAAATAAATTATTAATTATCTTATTTTTCTCTAGTAATGGAGCTCCACCGAGAGTCTTACCCTAGCCGTGAGTTCAATTATGGTTAACTGCAGACCTCCGTAATCTCTTTGGCTCCCTCCGCTACTAGCTACCCTCTACCTGTGCACCTGCACCTGCAAACTGATGGTTACGATCCCCATTCCTACTACTGGATGGAGGACATGGACTTTGAACCGATTGACTACTCACCAGACCCTTACCCGAATCAAGCCATCTTCTGCCGCCCTAACCCTAAGCTAGCTCTCGTTTCCTCTGCTAATCCATTGTGCTCAAACCCGACTCCGGTTGTCTCCCACCTTGGGCTATCTGCATCCACCCTACAAATAGCTACTCTATCCATCGACTCCCCAGACCTTGATTTCCAACTGCTCTCTCCCAGAACCCTTAATCTCCTAGCAGCCTGCTTGCCCTCGTCCCCATCTTTCGACCCTGCACCTCTAGTGGACCACCACTTCCCCGTTAATCCCACCTCCCCTCATGGCCTCAAACATCTAGTAGAACTTGTGACATTACCCCAAGGTCGGGACCCTCCCAGTGGCTCCACCACGGCACACTCCTCGACCTTTCAATCCAGGTTCTTTGAAACCCCTGTCATTAGTGTAAGGACCACGGCCCAACAATCATAGTAAGAAAACCTAAACCCTGTGGATCAATTATAGGACCACCCAACAACTCTGAGAATAGGGAAAAGGAAATCTATGTGTGTCAAGGCCTTTGAGAAGGACTTCACCATAAAGTTCGGGGAAGGGCTCACCATGGGGGATGTTGTAAACATAGTAGGAAAAGTTTTGGTGGGCAGGGTTCGTGGAAGAACCTATTCAGCAAAGCATCTAGGGCAATGGGTAAAAGAAATTTGGGGGAAAATCTTCATTCAGTTACCCGAGGTGCGGATCCTACCTTGAGGATGGCTCACGCTCCATTTCGCCCTATAAGAATATAAAAATATGGCACTCGTCCAGTATTGGCACATCGAAATGGCCCCGGTCCTATTAAAATGATGGAGCCCTCTCTTCGATACAAAAAGAGTGCAGATTGGACTTGGACCTCTTTGGGTACTATTTCCTATATTTCCCCTTCAATACTAGTCTGAAGAGGTATTTGTGCATACTGGGAACACTTTGGGCACATACCTAGACTATGATAAATCATTCGTTCAGTTAAAGAACCACACTTTAGCCTACATACTAGTGCACCTGGACACTCGTGAGGATTTGGAGGAGAAAATAACTCTATAGTGGCGAAACTACACAAGGATTCAAATCATAGACAATGAGGACGTGTCGTTTAGATGTCGTTGCTACCACAAAGTCGGGCAGAACTTCAAAGAATTTCCCCTAGTGAAAAAGACCCTCGAATCACCATTGGAAACTGATGGAGGGATGGGCAAGACTACTTCAGCCACCCCAAAGAAGACTACTTCGACAACAAACCTTTCGCTCAGGAAGGAGTCCACAGTACAACAGACTCAACATACTTCAGCAATCTCTTTCGCCCACCATCTCCGTTGATGACTCGAGCTAGGGCAGTAGTAGCAGCTGCACATACCTTGGGTAATCCTCTACTATCTCACCCTCTTTTTTCTTCTACTACTACATGTTCTACACTCCATCTGCATAATTCATTAGTATTAGATCAAACTTCCACCCTCCCTTCCATCCCCTGTCCCCTAATCTCCCATCAGCTTGTATTCTCCACCACCGTCCTTCTTTCCCCTAGAAGACCCTCTAGCCCTCCTCCCCCCCTCCCCTCTTCACTCCCACCCCCTCCCCCCATTCATACAACTTGTGGCCCTGCTCCTCTGGATCCCCCTCACACCTCTCTGATTTGGGCCTAGCCACCCCCTTGCATCCCCTTAAACCACCTCGCAGCTGCAAATCTTTCCTCTCGTATGCCATCCTTCAGGCAAGGGCTGAGGTGGCCTCTTTCCAACAATCTTCCTTGGATAGGGTTCTTAGATTAGTGAACACCCATGACATGTTACCCCCATGAAGTGGTTATCCTTAAACTGTAGGGGCATGGCTAGCTCACCCAAAAAACTAGCCCTCTGAAGAATTTTTGAATCTGAGCCTATTGACATCATTTTCCTACAAGAAACCCTAGGGGAGGTGAATCATATTACTCATAACCTAGGATCACTGAAACCTAGCTGGACCTTCCTCTCCCTAGATGCAGTCGGGAGATTTGGCGGTTTGGCTCTAGGTTTCAACCCTCATTCCATCAATCTTAAATCTACCTAGGGAGGGTAGGGATTCATTGGAATAGATGTCTTCTCTGTTGACCTTGGTATGGATCTCTGAGTCATCAATTTTTATGGCCCTTGCCAAGGATGTGAAGTCTACTAGAATCAACTCGTAAACCTCTCCACCACCTCATTAGAAAACCTCATTATTGGTGGAGACCTAAATTTTTCCATAGGATTTAGAGAGTCCTAGGGCTCTTCTGCATAGGTTGACCTACTCTTTGATACCATCAAACTCTTTTGGAAGTGGCCCAATTGACAAATATCCCCATGATTAAACCGTTGCCCACATGGAAAAACAGGAGGGTTGGGGAGGCAGCCTTAGCTGGAAGGCTAGATGGATTTCTAATCAAGGCCCTATTGTTACAGAAATTATCTTGCTACAGGCAATGGGTTAGCTCAGGGGGTATCTCAGATCACTCCCCTATTTACTTGGGAATCGCAGGACCCCCAAAAAATCCCAAAGCACCATTCAAATTCAACTCCACCTGGCCACAAGACCCAACCTACACCTCATTAATCTCTGATTTTTGGCTGGAAAACCCTCCCACAAGGGGACGCACCCTGGCCGAAGGTTTTTTCTATAATATTTCTCAGCTCAACAGATTATCTATATAGTGGGCAAAGGAAAAAACCCTAAATGATGACAACACCCTCGCCATAGTCAAGTCATCATTGGTTGTCCTACTAGATGATTGAAACAGGGGTTTCACATCTACAGAAACCAAGTTCCACCTTACTGAATTGGAAAATTAGTGAGCCAAAATCCTGAAGGAAAGGGAGGAGTCATGGCACCTCAAGAGTAGAGTGACTTGGCGAAAATTTGGAGATGAGAACATGAGTTTCTTTCTGAATTATGCTAAGGGGTGAAAAGTCTCAAACACCATTTGGAATATGCCCACTCAGGACGGTTGCATTGCAAATACTTTCATACAACTCTCTCATCTGGGAAAATCTCACTTCTAACAACTATATAAAGAACCACCGGCCACAAACCTTGCAGGAATAATTCGGTTGGCAAGGCACTTTGCTAGCTTTGTCGTTTTGGACATAGTAGAAGAACTAGCAGCACCAATATCCTCAGAAGAACTAGAAGGGACTCTGAAATGGTTTAAAAAGGACAAAAGCCCTGGACTGGACGGATGGAATATTGAGTTCTATCTAGATTTTTATGAGCTTATAGGACAAGATCTCCTCAAAGTAGTCAAATAATGTAGGATCACAGGTAGATTGTATGAGGCCATAAATTCTACTTTCATTGCTTTTATTCCTAAATCAGACACCCCTACATATTTCAATGACTTCCGCCCAATCTCCCTCTACAATACCTTGTACAAAATCATTGCAAATATCATTGCAAACAGGCTCCACCCCATCCTCTCCCACCATATCTACCATGAACATTTTGCTTTTCTACAGGACTGTCAAATCCATGAGGCCATTGAAACAACACAAGAGGCTATACACTCCATCAAAGTAAAAAAGTTGAAGGGTATTATTCTTAAGATTGATCTCACTAGTGCTTTCGATCGAGTTAGTTGGCTCTATATAAAGATGATTCTAATACATTTGGGCTTCCCATCTGCATTCACGGACTAGATCATGTGTTGCACAACTCGACATCCTTCAGTGTACTCATAAATGGATCAGCCTCTCATTTCTTTCATGCAGAATGGGACTATGATAAGGATGCCCTTTCTCTCCCCTATTGTTCCTGATTGTGATGGAGGGACTCAGTAAGTTCATTGCAACCGCAAAAAGGGATGGTAGAATCAAAGGACTGAAAATCAGTGACCTCTGCTACCTCACTCACCTCCTTTTTGTTGACGATGTTCTTATATTTCTTAATGGCAGCATAAGGGACTCCACCACCTTCCATGAAATATTAACTCTCTTTGCTCATGCCACTGGTATGGCTGCTAGTTAAATCAAGTCTACTATTTCTCTGTCACACACCTCCCCACCGGAAGAAGAGTTGCCCACCACTTCTTCCCTTATCAACTGCACAATCTAGAAAATGGCTTGAAATATTTGGCATTCTGGATCAAACCTCATAGCTATAGGATTTCAGACTGGATCTAGTTGGTGATCGAAATAGAGAAAATATTGAAAAATTGGAATCATAGATTCCTCTCCAAAGCCGAGCGCCTCGTCCTTATCAAATATGTTCTAGAAGCCACACCTATGTACTAGTTGTCACTGGCCTAGATCCCTCAGGGAATTCTTACCCATATCCATAGGATATGCTACGAATACCTATGGAATGGGCAAAACGATGAAAAAAAAATTTCTTGGGTTAGCTGGAAAAAAATTGCATTAGCAAAAAAATGGGGCAGATGAGGATTAAAGGATCTAGCTGTCTTTACACAAGCTTTAGCAGCAAAGATGGGTTGCAATCTACTCACATTACAGAATATCTAGACCATGGTTACATACCATAAATATGTTTGGCCACAATAGCTCATGGATTGGGCTTGCTTACCAGCTTGGCCACGTACTAGCATTTCTATTGTCTAGAAAGCAATCCTTCAAACTATGTATTCTATCAGATCTAGCCTAGCTTGGAGAATAAATGATGGCAATAAAGTGCGCATTGGTTTGGACCCATGGATTGGGGGAGGAAATAGATATCATCTCCCTCCTAACCTAATAAACCTCCTACATCAAAGGGACATCAAGGTGGTTACATAGCTAGCAATTAGGGATCACAACACTGTTTTTGAACAAGCATGGATGTCTACTCACAATGTTGGTATCCCTATTCAGTGGCATCAAACATGGGAAGGATACATAAATTCTCTGTCTGAGGCACATGTCCATATGAAAGAAGGACCATATGAACTTGTTTGGACTCCAACTGAACATGGCCAATATAACCCGAAAATGGGTTACCTGTCTCTCCTCACGAACCAAAAACCAGAGGTAGTACAAGAATGGTGGCGAAATCTATGGAAGCTGAAAACAACACCTCGAGCCCGCTTGTTTATGTGGAGTGTGCTCAACAATAAAACACCCTCGGGAGACTCCTTCATTTGCAAATCTATATATGGACCATGTTGGTATGTTTTGTGTAACAAGGACTCTTAATCAAACGAGAATTTATTTCTGCACTACCCTACAGTCACCCAGCTATGGCAATCGATTGCACAGTCACTATCCATCTAGGAAAGAAGGTAAGGACCCACTATTCCTCAAGCATGGAACTCTTGGTTCACTGCGCACCATGGCTCAAAAAACTTTGTTTACCCCTCGTTCTATGCTAGACTATTTGGCTTACTCAGAATAATATCATCTTCAATGAAGCAGCAGCTCGTTGGCCTCTCATCATTGCAAAGGTTGTGGTAGCTTACCATGAAATACCAAAAATTGTTAATCCCCCCACCCATCATACTCTCTCCCTAGGACCGATTGACAAAACCCGACCATGGTCTTTTTTCAATGGCGCAGCTCAATCCCATGGTTGTGGAGGGGGTTTAATCCTACATATATCTGAACATCACTCATACAAAGTCCAACTGGGTTTGGGGGAGGGGACAAATGCCAATTTCACCGATCTTATCACGCACATAAATTTACTGCACTTTGCACTAGCACATGAATGCACAACCATTCGGATTTTCAAGGATTCTAAAATCACTATAAATTGGTTCAACAACACAAACAATTGCCATGCTCATTCACTTAGAAATATATTGGATGAGGTTTCCATCTTCAAAGCAATTTTTAACGCAATTTCATCTCAACATATTTACAGTGAATATAACGAAAGTGCTGACAGGCTTTCCAAGGAGGCCACATTACTTCCCAAAGGCCTGTGGATGATCATGGAATAGGAGGGCGATGAACATTACCAATACTATCACCGCCCCTACATAGATCATGCATATCATAGGGTGGAAAGGCCCTAAATCACTATTTGTTTGTGGACATTTGTCATTTTTGAAAATATTTATGTACATATATATATGGCTCATCAAACTAAATACTTCTACGAGGAAATGTTTGTATAGATTTTGAATTACTACTCATAGGAAATGGCATCCGCCATATTTATACTAATATGTATTTAGAAACTAGCCATGGGCCAACTGTTATGCATATGCCTTGGGCATCTACTATATGTAATTTTTCTACATAATGAAAGATTACAATTTTTCCTTTAGAAAAAATAAATAAATATTTGTTTATTATTCCTTAACCATATTTCTTGAGATGATAAATAAATCATTTATTTATTTATTATTTCTATATAAAACTTTAAGTACCTTTTCTCTCCTAGCCAAATATAATAAAATATTACAAGTGGTTATTCCAAGAACGGGGTTAATAATATTTTATTATTGCTCATTATTCGAGGATAACTAAATATTTTGTTATAAATAGAAGGGTTTTCCATTCATTATTCACTTTTGATTATTTTCATTGTTGCACTCACCATTGTAACTCTAATTATTATCGCTGACGCACATCATTTTTGTTTGTATTCGAGTTCCCATTGAGCTCAAACATTTTATTTGTTTGGTGTACACATTATAGAGGAGAGAGGCTCTACACAAGCTGAAGACATTTGAAGATAGACAAGAACCCATCCCATAGAGGGGGATTGGTAATATCTATTTGTTCCCTTCACAAGTGTTATTTAATAAAATCTAATCTTTGTATATCTAGTTTCCATTAGATTATTGGAGTTACCCACATTTATTACTATTTCATTTTGATGTTTAACTATGATTATGGCATAGATTAGGATGTTAGTGGGTTTTGTTTCTATCATTTGTTGTAGATCTATAATGTTTAGGAGCTATTTATATTGTTGAGATTGTTTGTCATCCACAGTCCTAGGTGATTTCTTCCCATACACCTTTGAGAAGAAAACACTATAACACATATTCTTATAGATTGGGTACACGATATTTTTGGTATGTCTAATGGGTGAAGGAATGCAATATTTGATAAAATAATAGAGAAGATCAACAAGATGATTCTAAAGATGAAGGCTAAGTACCTGTCTATGGACTATTTGTGATGTCGAATACCCTCGCTGCCACAGGAAAAAAATGGATTTTGTTAACATTTTCATAGCATTTTATAATGAAGTTATTGATTTTAGTGGGTTGCGAGGAAGGAGGGAAAAGGAATTTAAGTGAATTGGTTATTTCCTCTAATCAGTTTGAATTTTCTAGTTGGAAGCCTAGGAATAACACATACCTAGTTTCTCTAAATGAGACATTCATTGTCGTCTTTTATAATGTTTCTCCAAATAGTTACCCTGGTTTACCCTCGTAGACCTTTTAGACCCCCCTATTTGAACACCTGTTCGTAGTGGTTCGTAGATCTTCCCTGTTCACACAACTATTTGCAGTGGTTCATAGACCCTCCCTATTGGCCTATTCTAAAACCGTCATTGTTGGCTTGTTCGAAAACCCTCCCTGTTGGCCCCATTTTTTTCCTTCGCTTGCCCTTTTTTTTATCCATATCGTCAATATTATGATTAAATAATGCCCAATAATACATATATTTGTATCTAACATAAAAAAAAACATGTTATCACCCTATTATATAGTCAATAGATCGTTTTAGGATTTTTTTTATTTTTTATACCCCAATATGAATGCACGTGATATAGTATTTCTTTGTCAGTGAATCCCCTGTCACATACTAGAGTGTATGTTCCACTCATAGATCCTCCCTCCGACACCATTAAAAGTGTAAAAGGTAGTGTTTATGTCTCTATTGATGATCTTGCTCTGGATAGTGGACCTTCTTCACCTATTACAGGTATACATCTTGCATTTTAAATCCTCTTTAAAATTTATGTGTTTATGTCTTGAAATTTTCTTTAATTTTTAAATCGTCTTCAATTGATATGTTTGAATTTAATGTATATGTTGTTATGCTTCTAGTTTGTTATATATATTAATTATGATTTATAGACCCTTAGTAGGGTGAAGATGAGGATCAAATTGTAATGTCGATCCCTCTATCAACAACATTATATCCAGTATCACAGTTGAGGGTGTGTTGAAACCTCGGAAAACGAGTCTACAACAAGGGGGATACCCACCCAGTTCGGACCTTGGTTAGTAGCTTCTTTTCCGTTTGGTATAGTGGGTCCAACTGGGGATATTGGACCAGTTTCCCAATTTATGTGTGTGTGTGTTGAGATTTGATATTTCCTTTCTAAAAGTTCCTAAGTGAAATGCTTTTATTCTAACTCTAATCTAATAACATGCAATTATATTCTAATAAACAGAAATATCTAATTCTACACTAACCCAGGATGAAATCTTTCCGTTATGTGATCTAAAATGATTTCAAATAACAATTAGTAATAAAGATCATTCAACTGTTATTAGAAAACAGAGATGAAACACTTTGTATAAAAAGTTAGATAAAACAGTTGTGAAAAACATACCGCATAATAAGCTACTCATATGTTAGGCTTAAATAAATATCTATCACCGTACAGAAGTGCCAAATGATAACTCAAGCATTCACACATTAATATATGAACAACTAAACATAAATATCACTTTAACACAAAGGCAGAAATAGTTAAGAGATAAAAGTACCATTTATAACTATTTCTACTTATGAGCTTCAAGCGATAATGATTTATCTCTTCTTAATCTAACATCCACTAAGAGTACAGAAGTGCAACATCAGTAGTAGATATTAAATGTAGATATCAATAAATCATGTTCCCTTAATTCATCAGAACCTCCCCGGAGGGTGCAAAAGTGCATGTTCTGAGGACAAGTTTTTGACAAATTTCAGGACCCTTCTCTAAATGCATGAGAAGGGTTTAAATACTACTAACTAAATCTAAAAATAACTTATTACAAAAATAACTTATTACAAAAATGTAGGATACGGTTTAAATGACAGTCCTCATTCTAGGCAAAAATAAAGCAAAATTAATACTAACATTGAATCTAAAACTAAAACTAACTAACTATTTCTGTATATGTTCTTTGAAATTGCAAGCATTCAGCATTTGCTTGAGAAGAGTTGGTTGGCCAACTTCTGACTTTAATTGTCCAACGAAAATGGAATCAGCAAGAGCGGGCGCCATCTTCTCGTCAGAATTAATGACACATTTGAGAGTCATGCACTGGCTGTGTGGTTTTACCAAATATGTCTAGTAAGAATCCCAATTCAACTTAGTTAATCTTTTGATTGATTCTGCCTTTTCTTGAGCCTTCTGTCTCCAGCCTGTTTGCAATTGCTGTGCTTTCTGCAGATACGCTGGAGTGGTTTCGGAGATCAGATTTTCCCTCTGCAAATTTTCATTTATGCAGTCAATAACATTGTTTGTTGTTGTGGCTGCTTCTTCTGTCGCTTTCTCTGCTTTCCTGATTTGTGCATCCCACTTGTTAAAGAGCATTTCTTTGTGATTGTCGTTAATTATTGGTGCACCTACTCTTTTCCCCTCCTTTGTTTCTTTCCAAGCCAAATATTTAGTAACTCTTTTATCAATTAAATAATAATCATGTCGTAAGTCCACAACTTGATTAGTGATTTTATCGCTTATTTCACAATAAGAGTTCCACTGTGTTATTCTTTGGCACAATGTTTCCTATTGCTACAGCAGTTGATCATTTAAGGAAATGGATTTTGTGATGAATTTTTTAAGCTTAGGATCATCTTTGTACATCTCTTGCATATCATGTAACTGTTTTTCTCTTTCAGCCAAACTATTCTGGTAGCCTATCTGCATCTGTTGGAAGTCCTGCTATAATCTTTCAAACTATTTATGTGCTTCGTTGTTGGTGTTGGCTTGTTGCAGCTATCTTGGAAAACCTATATTCGATCTTCCTTCTCTTTCACTAGTTGTTGTACCTCAGATGCTTTATCAATGGTCGCAGAGGCATATGCTCCTGCGATATGAGATAATTTGGTGAGATTTTCAGTGGGATCGGTGGTAGGATCTTGCCATAGGATGTCTAATTGCTCTGCATCATGAGAGAGCACGTTTTCAAATTTTCTTTTCTTTCTTTGTCTTCTCACTACTGCCTTGTGTTGTGGACTATAAAATATATCAAGAGGAGGAATCTCCTCTATTTTGAGCATAAGTTCAGAGGATGGGGTAATGGGAATATGTTCCATTTCTGAGACATTGCCAATTGTACCTCTGACTATATCTTTCATTGCTTGTAAATTACTCACAGGTGACTTTGTGCTCTATCCTTCAATATTGATTAAATAATTGAATGTCTCCCATTCTTTATCTAGCTCAGTTCTGACTGATGGTGGCTGGACAATGAGAGGGGGAGGATCTAGCTGTGGAGAGGTCAAAACCTGTTGTTGTGGGAGTTCTTTTTAATCGGCAGTATCCCTTACTGACCCTTCACTTTTATCATGGTCACTTTCAGATCTCTAAGAATGTCTTGATGTTTCTTTCCCAGAATTAGATTTAGATCTATCTGTGCCTGAACTTCCACTGAGACTAATACTCAGAGTTGGTTCCCTTACAAGTTCCAAGAGTAGTTTTTCCAACGGGATATTAGCTAACCTTCTTTCCCTGTATATCTTGAACTCTTGAAATTCTGTTGGAGGGAATCGTATTTGAGCTGAATGCAGAACTTCTTTAACAGTACTTTTCTGTTGGAACATCTCATCAAAAAGATCATCTTCTTTAGAAAACAACTTTATTTTGACTGCGGTAGTGAAATTCTTAACAGTATCATAAGGGTCGAATGATCTTCCTGGAAATTTGAACAATCGTAGACATGTTATATTGTTTACTTTTGTGAATGCATGGCCTATATCAAATAGTGAAAAGGCCCCATAGGCCACAGGAAATTGTGGTCAAATAGCCTTCTTTTTGTCCTTCAAATCTTTAGTCAAACCTCCTTCTCCGCATGTTTGATAAGTAATTTCTCGTGCTATGAGTTTATCGGGAACATATAAAGGTAAGACGAGAGGGGAAGCGAGACTTCCGAATACCCTGACATATGTAAATAGTTCTCCAAACCATCTCGCAATAGGGAGTATACCTACCTCTGCTTCGGGAGAAAATCTTGGAACATCTTTATCATACAACATTTTGTACAGGGGCAACATGATTCCATGACAAATCTTGTAGAAAAATGGAGTGAACTTAGAATCCCACAATTCTTTATGATAAATATGAATGTGTAAGGGGTCTTGAGTCATCCATTTCCAACCCATTAAAGGAAACTTGGAAACATAATAGATTTTGTCCATCACATATGTCGATAAGTAGAAAGGGGGATAAATTCTCTGAGAAATATTTCTTTTAGATTGGTAATTTAAAATGGCCGGGGCTAATTTGTCAGACAATATTTTAGCCAAATCCATAATAGTAGCATTAATGGTGACATCCAATAATGGTATCCATTCAGATGAAAATTTGTTAATGTCTGGCTTCCCAAAAAGTCTACAGAGCATAGCAGCAGCAAAGCAATACGGGGAAGTGAGAGAACCAGTACTATACATACCATGTTTATCCTTTTTTAGTGGTTTGTCTCTCCTTGACCAGTCTTTGGTGCATTCTGTCAGGTCTTCATTTTCTTTAGAAAACTTCTCTATGAACTATTTGTTGTAAGTCACCTGTGGCTCTGGTAAATGGTACATGAGCTTCAAATCTTATGGAGTGAATGAGCCAATAACTCCTTGACCCTGAGTCTTAAATTGTATTTTTGTGATGGCAGCGCTATCCAGTACCCATTTAACCATGTCCGTGTAGGAAGAATTTTTGGTCTTGCCGCAATCTGGTGCAAGAACAAGCAAGCTAGCTCTGTAATAGATGCCTCAGAAGAACCATGTGAGCCTGCAGTAGCTGTAACCTCCATCATTTTGGGATTTTCTTCCTCGAGTAGACTATACATGCCTTCCCAAGTAGTAATACCAGCGTCTCTGTTACAAGCGGTGTCTGTATACAAGGGCGTCATTTCTTTGTCTTCAGAGCTTGGAGCTTTGCCTTTATTTCCCATAATATCCTGAATACTGCTTTATATAATTCTCTATTCTTTGTTCTTGCAGTTTACAAGTGAGGTGAGAATAATGATAAGGAAAGGTGATGGGAAAGCTTTAAATGCTAAAGACATATAAAATATACCACCTTACGTGAAATGGCTCTTCGATAAGTAGAAAACCATATTTTATTAATGATTTGGCAACTAACTCATTAATTAGCATTAAAGCGCATAACCAGGTCACAGTTTATGGAAAATACTTTTTCGAACAACGAGCCTGAAAGATCTACGATGAAGCAATTTTGTGATTTGCTTCGCAATAGCGCAGATCGCTTTGTCGCAGATCGCAACATCACAATATCGCTATATCGCTCTATCGCTCTATTGCAACATCGCAATATCGCTAGAACGTAGCATATGACAATCATCCGTTAATGTGTTTTCCGCGAAATGCGATTTGCGATATGCACCATCGCATATCGGTAGTTTGAGTTTTTTCAGCGTAAGTGATTTGTTATGCATCCAATGCGATGAAGTTTCGCATTGTGATCTCGCAATCTAAGAATTCCGCTTGTAAGGAGGTATCCATTATCCTTTTTGGCGATGTGATATTTCTTAAGGAGTGATTTTATCTTACCTTATCATAAAACTTAAGTTTTTTTTTATTTTTCAAGGGTATTTTCCTAAGTTTATGATGGTGAGTTTTATTGAAAAAGGAAATACAAGCACGAATTGATTTTTAAATTTTTTGACTAAGGGCCCCCACTTATCTAGTACTAGTAATAACACTAAATAAGAAGGGGGGTTGTTGCTGGCCAAAACAATTGGTGATTCACTTGGAAGAACTAGTTATCTCTGCTTTTCTTTTGAATTTTCTAAACTTCCAAAATATAAAATTTTCCAGAAAATCAAACTTTATTATAGAGAGACAAAGTACATCACACTTTTACCTATCAATGATATGTTGTTTCTTCTATTTTTTAACTTTGATTATTTACTCCCTCAAGCTAGTCTTTCTATCTACATCAGTCACTACTTGGTTTATAAAGATAAAAACAAAGCCTTCTCTGTAAATCAGTTTTAAATATGCTCATTTGTCGTAGGTAGAGCCTCTGCTGCCAGCAGGCGTTTATAGCCTCGATAGGGTTACCTGTTACCCAGCAATGATCCTGTATCCTACTTAGAGAAATATACAACTTTCAAAGAGAAATCCATATCCACACTTATTTCTTTCTTTTTCTTTTTAACCCTTGAAGAACAATGTCTTGGTTTGATAGCCAATTTATGACAGTGTCATTCACTTGATTTATAACTTTGCTGGACAAGCTGGCTCGTGATGAGACCCCTTGTATTTTGATTGCAACAATCTTAAGTCATTGCCTTGTTGTGGTATGCAGTATTGGCAAAGTTAGCAAGCTATAATATCTATGATCATGATAAGTCAGCTCGTGATGAGACCTCTTACTCTTTAAGTTAAAGTGTATCATTGGATTATTCCCTGAACATTGTAGTTTCCTATATGGGGAGGAAGTCATTGTTTCCTTAAGATAGTTTTGGATGACAGGGGTAGAGTTTTAGGAAAGAGCTTTTCTACAGAGAATCTTCATTTTGCTATTGATACCTTTCATTGGACTGATATAAAACTATTTCCCACTAAAGGTCATTTTTCACCAAAATTTACAAGGTTCAAACTAGTATCATTTCTAGGCCTAGAGCCTTAACTGTATCTTTTAATAATAACGATCAATTTTCTAGAAAGAATTCTATTTATACAAGTAAAAAAACAAAATCTAAAAGAGAAAAATTTTCTTTTTCGTGAATTCCAAATGTAACCATTTACAACTGGTTTTATTATTAAAATAAAAATAAAAAACTAATCTACAAGGTAGAAGAATGATCTCCTATGGAAAATATGTTTTTGAGGACCTGTCCATTAACAGGTAAAGATTCTCTTTTTCCTATTAAATCCTGTAACATAAAAGTAGACGGACCTATGACTTCTGCGATTTGGAAAGGGCCAAGCCACATTCGTTGAAATTTCGTATGTTTCCCTTTTTCCTCATCAGCCTTGTTCCATTTTAGAACTAGATCTCTCATCTGAAAGTCTTTTCTGGATATCATGTTTGAATCAAAAGAAGCTTTTACTAATGCTTGGTGATGAGCATGAGTTATTTTGGCATGTTCTCGTTGCTCTTCTAACTTAATTATTTCCAATTTCCTTAGTTGTAAGGAAGAAGTTGGTGCTTCATCAATATATTGAACTAAGGACAAAGAGGGAATTGCTAAATGAGTTGGAAGAACCACTTCTTTCCCATAAACTAAATTAAAGGGAGAAGTTCCAATGGAGGATTTCTACGTTATTCGATATGTCCATAAAGCATATATTAAAGACTTGTACCAATTCTTGTGATTTTGATCAATGGTTCGCTTAATAATTCTCATTAAGATTTTATTTGTAGATTCAGCTAACCCATTCCCCTGTGGGTAATAATTGGCAGAGTATTTAAGCTTGAAACCTCTTTTGAGTGCAAATTCAGTAATATCATTACCAAAAATAAGCATTATCAAACATTAAAGTAGAAGGCAACCCAAACCTAGTGATTATGAATTGATCTATGAATTCGATTATTTGTTCATCATTAGCCATCTTGAGAGGAACTGCTTCTACACATTTAGTAAATTAATCTATTGTTGTAAGGATATATCTATGCTGTTTAGAGGAGTGAGGAATGATCTCACCTATTATGTCCAATCCCCATTGATCAAAAGGCTGCTCAATGTTGACTGGTTGCAGTGGCAATGATGATTTCTTTTGTCTCCCAGCAGCGGTTTGACAAACTTGACATTTCCTTGTGTAGTTATGTGAGTCTTTGAATAATGTGGGCCAATAATAGCCTGCACGTAAGAATTTATGTGCAGTAGTGTCTCCAGCATAGTGTCCGCCTGCTAGCCCATTGTGGAGTTCCTGCAAGATTTTTTCAGCTTCATATTTCTCAAGACATCTAAGGAGAATAGAATCATAATTTATTCTAAAAAGAACATCATTCACGAGCTGATATTGTTTAGCCTTAAACCTTAGAGCTCTTTTCTTGGTATGATCGAGGTTTGAAGGAGCATATCCATTCTTTAGATAAAATATGATATCTGCATATAATGATTGAACATCATTTAGGCTTACCTCATACATTTGTATCTCTGCAGATGGTATTTTGGAAATAAGCGATGCTCCAACCAGCATTTTATGAAAGCCTTGACCTTTCACAATACTTGCTGGTTTGATTTCTACATCATATTCCTATAAGGTAGTAACCCAATTGGCTCTTTTCTCACCCACATCTTTCTATACTAAAAGATTTCTTACCGCTGGAAACGGTACTATGATTTTTGTATGGGTTTTTAGTAGAAATGGTCTGAAATATTTAATTGCTTTGAAAACAGCGTAAGCTTGTTTCTCTACATCTGAATAATTTAACTCAGCCCCTTGTAAATTTGAACTAAAAAAAGCAATTGGAGCTTTTGCCTTGTCTTGATTTGCTTGAGTGAGTATCACAGCATATGATCTATCAGAGGCAAATGTATATAAAATAAAAGGATAAGAAAAATTTGGAGTTGCTAAAGATGGAGCGTTAACAATTGCTTGTTTGATCAGATTGAATGCCTCATATTCATCTTGGCCCCATTTGAAGTTTGAATTCTTTCTAATCATTTCTTGTAAAGGAGACACGATTCTTGAAAAATCTAGAACAAATATATTTACAAAATTAATCTGGCCAAGGAAAGATTGCATAGCTTTCTTGTTGTCAGGTAGGGGTATTTCATAAATCTCCTTGATTCTGTCAGGATCAATATGAATTCCAAATTTTGACACTATGAATCCAAGATGTTTTCCTTCACTTAATGCAAAAAATGATTTTTTGGGTTAAGTGAAATTCCATACCTTTGACAACATTGGAAGATTTGTTTTAAATCTCTAAGATGATGGCTTCGTTTCTTGGAATATACAGTTATATCATCCAAGTAGATTACCACTGATTTGTTAACTAATCCCTTGAACGCGATGTCCATGGCTCTCTGAAATGTGGCACCAGTGTTGATCAGACCAAAAGGCATCTTTTGATATGCGTAAGTGCTCCATTTGGTTCTGAATGTGGTTTTTAATTGATCATCGGGATGGACCAACCCTTGGTTGTAGCCGGAGAATCCATCCAAGAAAGACATTAATTCTGATCCTGCGACTGCCTGCAGTATTTGCTCCATAGGAGGCAAAGAAAAATTATCCTTTTGGCAGTATTTGTTAAGGTTTCAAAAGTCAATGCAAATTCTAATGTCTCTATTTTTCTTTCTAACAGGAACCATATTGGAACCCATTTGGAATGTCGGGGAAAAATGATTTTGGCTTTCAGTAACTTATTGAGTTCAGATTTGATCTAGTTTTCTAGATTGGCATGGATCTTTCTCATCTTTTGTTGGACAGGTTTTTCATCGTCTATCATTGGGATAGTATGTTGGATGATGGAAGTGTCATAAGTTTTGAGTTCATCGTAGTTCCAAGCAAAGACACTTTTTTATTGTCTCAAGAGACGAATGTACGCTAATTTTTCTTCAGGAGCTAGGCCAAGGCCTAGGTTGATATTCTGTGGTTTGGTATCAGTTCCAGGATTTACTAATTCATAGTTCAAAGTTGAACTTTGCAATTTTGAATTGGTAGACCTTTTGAATTGATATTTCAAATCATAAAGGTCTTCTAACTTGACTACTGACTTTGGCATAGCATTATTAGTGCTATCTTGTTGCAATTGTCTGTCATGTTGGTCCTCATCAATTATCTGATTGGTGTAATATCCTTCAGATGTGAGGAAAATCACAATATCAGGATCATCGTTGAAAATCCTCCAATTGATAATGTTATCAGGAATCGAGGGTCTAAAGATTAATTCGATTGAAAATCAATCAGGGCTATAGTCTTCTGAAGGAATGAGCTTGGAAGCTACGTTAGCTAGGAGGTCTCCGCTAGCATTCCGGAGTCTGGGAATTGATGAAATATTAAATGCTATAAAGTGTTTAGTCAGATATTGAACTAAAGATTGTTAATGTTTTAAATGACTTGATAAAAATTGTATAGTATTGCGTACTTGTCTGATTACAATTTCAGAATCTCCAAAAACTTGAAGATATTTGATGTCTAATATGATTGCTTTGTATAATCCTTAGACTAAAGCCTCGTATTCTACGGTATTATTGGTGCAATCAAATTTGAGTCTACAAGTTAGCATAGTTTTATTTCCCTCTGGACTGATTAACATGCATCCTACTCCTGCTCCTTCGTTAGACTTAAAACCGTCAAAAAATAACTTCCAAAATAAAGTTTTATTTACACGACTATCTACAAAATTAATACATTTAGAACTATTTGTTTGAGAGAAATTTTCTACTTGAGATAAAAAAAAGTGTTCTAAATAAGGTGAAGTATGAGCATTATAATTTCGTAGGAAAGAATCTACTAAGTAGTTGTCAATGATATTATTGTTGTATGCTACCAGTTCATTCTCTCTTTCCAGTTCTGTTACTATGTATTTCTGATGTTTTTCTCGCTCAAATTTTATCTGATTTGGTTTACCATTGTAAGGGAGCCACATATGGGACCAATCAGTTGCAAAGTATCCATGAAGTTTTTCTGACCAATCTCTGCTAAGAATTAAGCCATAAAATTCCGAAATATCAACAACTAAAATGTCGATAACTTCACATACCTTTGGATTAGATGACAGCCTTATGGTAACCTAATTTAATTCACTGATCACTTCGACTTGCGATCGATCTAACTGAACTATGCGCACAATGGATTTTCGTGGTTGAACATTCAACTTTGCACATATTGATTTTGGTAGAATATTAGATGAAGCTCCAGAATCCACTAAACAATTATGAAATTTTTTATTGAAAACTTCATAAGTAAGAAGAAATGGGGGAGTATGAAATCTCGACCTTCCTCCAATTAAAGCGATATCGTTTGGATCAACTTTATTAATCACATTAGTTGGAGGTGTTCCCATTTCATGGGAAGCTTGAGAGATTACAGTGGTGAGCAAAGGTGAAACTGGTACAGCATGTAATTCTTTCAAAAGTACCTTTTGCTAGTGTTTTAACTTGCTCAATTTGTAAAAAGTGATGTTAGCCCTAGTATTTTTCATGTCTTCTATGATATTATACTCCATTTCATCTAAAACGATCAGTGTTTTTGATGGAGTTAATGAATCTGTTTGGACTGGGCTGGTTTGAGTCACTTTAGGTGTTGTTTTCTTGGCTGCGACTTTGTCCTTAGTCATTGAGCTTGCGCTCTTTGGCTTAGGAGTAGGTTGAGGAGGATCAAGTTGATTTCTACTTCGAGTACTAACCGGGGATGCCACTTGATCCTCTTCATCTGGGAGGATGAAATCCCACATACCTTGTACCTCTACAACTTCTTCTTCGTCGGTATGTTCTTCAGTGGCAATGTCTTCTTCTTCTTCTTCTTCTGATTCAGCATTTGTGATAGCATTTGGCGGCTTTGAATCAGTCGAAGGGTTTCTTCTATAAGGCTTGTACGGCTTTTTAGAAGAAGTTTCTGCCACTTGTTTCTTAATGCCGGCCATCTCATTAGCCATGGTTTTCAAAACTTTTTGCAGTCCTTCTAAATCGAACGAATATTTCAATTATTTTTTCTTGGGATCTTCCTCGAAAGTAACCTTCTTGGATTTTCATTCTTCTATCGCGTTTTTCTTTTCTAGGGCTATGATACGTTTATCTACTACTATTGCTTCCTTCATATTGTCAACTAAAGTTGTTTTGTTAGCCCTATCAACGAAGATTGCTATGTTTGATGGTAAAGCAGTGATGTACCACTCACTTTGCACTTCTTCGCTAGGATTGGAAGCAATAGGAATTTTATTTAACAGTTTATTGAAATGTGAATTGAAATCTTTGATAGGTTCCTTTGACACGGCCCTAAGGTTAGACAGGTCGTTGATCAGTGTTTCCGTAGACCTGTCATCACCGAACTTAGTCAAGAATTTTTCTTGGAAGATATCCCAACTAGTAATAGATCCAGATGTTAATGAGAAATACCATGATCCGGCTGCTCCTTACAAAGTATAAGGAAAAATTCAGACGACAGCGTCTTCGCTGATAACTCCATTGAGATTTATGGATAACATAAAATTATTTATATGTTCTTCCACTAGCATGCCTGCTTTATGATTAAACTTAGGCAACCATTTTTTAGGGTGGGCCAGTATCTAACTCAAGGGAACATGCATTAAGACTACCCCTGGGTTATTCCATGGAGATTGGGCCATCGTTGAACTACTAACAGAGGAAAGCACAGAAGATGATCCATGCAGTTGGGAAGATGAGGATATTACGACTCTAGATGATTAAGAAGGAGATGTGGAAGTTCCAGTGGACTGGTGGACAATAATCTGAAGTGGATGAGTGGATGGTTGACTTCACGGTGAGAGGTTGAGATGGATGATGATGATGAAAGAGTCTCACTATCGGACCCTTTAGGTGATTTCCTTGCTCTCTTCCTTGTAGGTAGAGGTAACTTCGTTGGCTGAACGCCAAACTTTTCACTCTTTAATCTGGTAAGAGTATGAGCAGGGTTATATTCTGAAGTCACGTTGCCTTGAGATTTATCAGATCTTTGAGGTGATATAGAAAATCGGTGAAGTTTATGGATCAAAGATTCAATTTCAGGAGGTTCAATAGTAGATTTTTCTAAAATATCAGGATTTGTAGCAGTGGTTGTTGTTCTTTTGACTTCTGGCTCTAGATTTAAAAATTCTAAGTGCGATGGAGAAGTCAGAGGATATGGTGAGGGCGATTTACTCTCAAAATGGTATTTAAATTTAGACTTACTTGCCATTCACAGTTCAGGGCCCTCCTTCTAGCGCCAAATACGTTGAAGCCCCAAAATTGGGTCTACAACAAGGGGGATACCCACCCGGTTCGGACCTTGGTTAGCAGCTCATTTTCCGTTTGGTATAGTGGGTCCAACTGGGGATATGGGACCAGTTTACCAATTTATGTGTGTGTGTGTTGAAATTTGATATTTCCTTTCTAAAAGTTCCTAAGTGAGATGCTTTTATTCTAACTCTAATCTAATAACATGCAATTATATTCTAATAAACAGAAATATCTAATTCTACACTAACCCGAGATGAAATCTTTCCGTTATGTGATCTAAAATGATTTCAAATAACAATTGGTAATAAAGATCATTCAATTGTTATGAGAAAAGAATTCAATAGATATGAACCACTTTGTATAAAAAGTTAGACAAAACAGTTGTGAAAAACATATCGCATAATAAGCTACTCATATATTAGGCTTAAATAAATAGCTATCACCGTACATAAGTGCCAAATGATAACTCAAGCATTCACGCATCAATATATGAACAACTGAACATAAATATCACTTTAACACAAAGGCAGAAATAGTTAAGAGATAAAAGTAGCATTTATAACTAGTTCTACTCATGAGCTTCAAGCAATAACGATTTATCTCTTCTTAATCCAACATCCACTAAGAGTACATAGCAACATCAGTAGTAGATATTAAATTCAGATATCAATAAATCCTACTCCATTCATTCATAAAAACCTCCTCGGAGGGTGCAAAAGTGCATGTTCTGAGGACAAGTTTTTGACAAATTTCAGGACCCTTCTCTAAATGCATGAGAAGGGTTTAAATAATACTAACTAAATCTAAAAATAAATTATTACAAAAATGTAGGATACGGTTTAAATGACCGTCCTCATTTCAGGAAAAAATAAGTCAAAATTAATAGTAACATTGAATCTAAAACTAAAACTAACAACTAACTATTTCTATATTTGTTCCTTGAAATCACAAGCGTTCAGCATTTGCTTGAGAAGAGTTGGATGGCTGACTTCCGACTTTAACTGTCCAGCGAAAATGGAATCGTCAAGAGCTAGCGCCATCTTCTCGGTAGAATTAATGACACATTTGAGATTCATGCACTGGCTGTGTGGTTTTACCAAATATGTCCAGTAAGAATCTCAATTCAACTTAGTTAATCTTTTGATTGATTCTGCCTTTTCTTGAGCCTTCTGTCTCCAGCATGTTTGCAATTGTTATTCTTTCGGAAAATACCCTAGAGTGGTTTCTGAGATCAGATTTGCCTTGTGAAAATTTTCATTTATGCAGTCAATAACACTATTTGCTACTGTGGCTGCTTCTTCTCCCGCTTGCTCTGCTTTCTTGATTTGTGCATCCCACTTATTAAAGATCATTTCTTTGTGATTGTCGTTAATTATTGGTGCACCTACTGTTTTCCCCTCCTCTATTTCTTTCCAAGCCAAATATTCAGTAACTCTTTTATCAATTAAATCATAATCATGTCATAAGTCCACGACTTGATTAGTGATTTTATCGCTTATTTCGCAATAAGAGTTCCACTGTGTTATTCTTTGGCACAATGTTTCCTATTGCTGCAGTAGTTGATCATTTAAGGAAATGGATTTTGTGATGAATTTTGTAAGCTTAGGATCATCTTTGTGCATCTCTTGCATATCCTGTAATTGTTTTTCTCTTTTAGCCAAACTGTTCTGGTAGCCTATCTACATCTGTTGGAAGTCTTGCTGTAATCTTTCAAGTTGTTTTTGTGCTTTGTTGTTGGTGTTGGCTTGTTGCGGCTGTTGCTGCAAAACCTGTATTTGATCTTCCTTCTCTTTTAGTAGTTGTTGTACCTCAGATGCTTTATCAATGGTCGCAGAGGCATATGCTCCTGCGATCTGAGATAATTTGGTGAGATTTTCAGTGGGATCAGTGGTAAGATCTTTCCATAGGATGTCTAATTGCTCTACATCATGAGAGAGCATGTTTTCCAATTTTCTTTTCTTTCTTTGTCTTCTCACTACTGCCTTGTGTTGTGGACTATAGAATATATCAATAGGAGGAATCTCCTCTATTTTGAGCATAATTTCAGAGGATGGGTATAATGGGAATATGTTCCATTTCTAAGACATTGCTAATTGTACCTGTGACTATATCTTTTGTTGCTTGTACATTATTCACAGGTGTCTTTGTTCTCTGTCCTTCAATATTGATTAAACCATTGAATGTCTTCCATTCTTTATATAGCTCGATTCTGACTGATGGTGGCTAGACAATGAGAGAGGGAGGATCTCGCTGTGGAGAGGTCAAAACCTGTTGTTGTGGGAGTTCTTTTTACTAGGCAATATCCCTTACTGACCCTTCGCTTTTATCATGGTCACTTTTGGATCTCTTAGAATGTCCTGATGTTTCTTTCCCGGACTTAGATTTAGATCTGACTGTGCCTGAACTTCCACTCAGACTAATACTCGAAGTTGGTTCCCTTACGGGTTCCAAGCATAGTTTTTCCAATAGGATATTAGCCAACCTTCTTTCCCTGTATATCTTGAACTCTTGAAATTCTGCTGGAGGGAATCATATTTGAGCCAAATGCAGTAAGCGTAATTTTTTGTTGGAACATGTCATCAAAAAGATCATCTTTTTTAGAAAACACCTTTATTTTGACTGCGGTAGTGAAATTCTTAACAATATCATAAGGGTCGAATGACCTTCCTGGAAATCTGAACAATCGTAAACATGTTATATTGTTTACTTCTCTGAATGCATGGACTATATCAAATAGTGAATAGGCCCCATAGGCCACAGGAAATTGTGGCCAAATAGCCTTCTTTTTGTCCTTCAAATCTTTAGTCAAACCTCCTTCTCTGCATGTTTGATAAGCAATTTCTCATGCTATGAGTTTATCGGGAACATATAAAGGTAAGACATGAGTGGAAGCGAGACTTTCAAATACCCTGACATATGTAAACAATTCTTCTCTGAAGCATCGCGCAACAGGGAGTATATCTACCTCTGATTCAAGAGAAAATCTTGGAACATCTTTATCATACAACATTTTGTACAGGGGCAACATGATTCCATGACAAATCTTGTAGAAAAATGGAGTGAACTTAGAATCCCACAATTCTTTATGATAAATATGAATGGGTAAGGGGTCTGGAGTCATCCATTTCCAACCCATTAAAGGAAACTTGAAAACATAACAGATTGCTTCCATCACATATGCCGATAAGTAGAAAGGGGGATAAATTCTCTGAGAAACAGTTCTTTTAGATCAGTAATTTAAAATGGTTGTGGCTAAGTTGTCAGATAATATTTTAGAGAAATCCATAACAGTAGCATTAATGGCGGCATCCAATAATCGTAGGCATTCATATGAAAATTTTTTAATGTCTAGCTTCCCAAAAAGTCTACAGAGCATAACAGCAGCAAAGCAATACGAGGAAGTGAGAGAACCAGTACTATACATACCATGTTTATCCTTTTTTAGTGGTTCATAGCTCCTTGACCAGTCTTTGGTGCATTCTGTCAGGTCTTCATTTTCTTTAGCAAATTTCTCTATGAATTGTTTGTTGTAAGTCGCCTGTGGCTCTGGTAAATGGTACATGAGCTTCAAATCTTGTGGAGTGAATGAGCCAATAAGTCCTTGACCCTGAGTCTTAAATTGTCTGTTTATGATGGCAGCGTTGTCCAGTACCCATTTAACCATGTCCATGTGGGGAAGAATTTTGGTTCTTGCCGCTATTCGGTGCAAGAATTTTTAGGTCTTGCCGCTATGTGATGTTTCTTAAGGAGTGATTTTATCTTACCTTATCATAAAACTTAAGCTTTTTTTAGATTTTTCAAGGGTGTTTTCCTAAGTTTATGATGGTAAGTTTTATTGAAAAAGGAAATACAAGCACGAATTGATTTTTAAATTTTTTGACCAAGGGCCCCCACTTATCTAGTATTCGTAATAACACTAAATAAGAAGGGGGTTGTTTCTGGTCACAACAGGATGCTAGGGCCCAACAGATATCGATCACACGAGAGCTGGATAATATCTCTGCTAGTTCCCCTACTAGGCATAGTTTGTCTTTAATGTTGGATATCATCAACTGGTTAATCGAAACATACAAGAGGTCCAGACCACAAATCCACCTCCTATATTCCATACATAGGATTAGGAGGATAGATATTAGAGGCCAAAAAACTTGGAAGGGGGTTAAAGACACCACTAGAAACATTGATATTCATGGGGAGTTGTTTGACATCCCTCCAGACTATTGTGCTAGATATGCTGGTTTGATTATGCTAAAATATTTTAAGAATCTTGATGTAACCTCTTTTGTTTATGATGGATTCATTAGAGCTTGGGGCCAGCTCCCCCACCATGACCACATCCCCATTTACTTTGCAAAGCATATATATGTAGAGTTTGTGCTACATATGAGTCCATATTACACCAACACCAGATACAAGTTTTATGGACCTGACTTGGGACATAGTTATGAACATGTTAGGGCTTGTAGGGACCCTACACATGTAGCCCCATCTCTCATATTGTTGTTGTTAGGTGATTTAATTGTGAGTTAAATCCCCATCATTAATATTCAAACTTGGGTTCGTAGAATTGACAAGGTATACCTGAAATATATGTACTAGGTGGTTATTTATTGGAATAGATTAATCTAATTCAATTAAAACTAACTACAAAGTTAATTAAATCAAACCAATCCAAACCAAACCAAACATATATAAATTGAAATCACACTTTCTTTTAAAATGAAAATCACACTTGCATAAATGAAATCACACCACACTTGCAAAATTGAAATCACACTTGCTGAATTGAAATCACACTCATACATGCTGATATAAAATCACACTTGCTGAAAGGAAAATCACACTTGCATAAAATGAAAACACACTTGTTGAAAATAAATGAAATAAAACAACTACACTATGTTACCAATATGTACAAAGGTGTGAAAACTTTGGTTGATGGGGGGCCTCCATTCCTTAGCAAGAACACTGAATCAACTATCATCACATCGTGGAAATCAAAGTAGAAGTATGTATTTCACAAAAATGAAGTTACAAGATATCACAATAATTATTTATCCTCAATTTACAAATTACATCTATAACTTGGAACCTCCAACTAGAAACTAGCAACTAACACTAACACTCACAGCTTCTAACTTTCATCTAATAACTGAAAACCCTTTGGATGAAGGGTTCACTCCTATTTATAAAAAAATTAAGGATAACTATACAATAAATATATATCCTTAGATATCTCCTACATCCACATTTATCTCTTGTGGTTACAACCAATCTCCTAAAAATATAAGATACAAATCCTCTCAAAATCCTCTCATCCATGATTCTTCTCCTTTGGATGTGCATAGTTAATGATCCACAACTTCTACAATTATTCCAAAAATCCTCATGAGTTGGAATTTGAAATTCTAATTGTTGGTTGGGTGGCCAAGTAGGACCCTTCTAAAATATCCAAGTAGGCCTACTGATCCAAAACTGATCTTAAACCTCTAAGTCTTTAAATATCGGAAACATAGAATGCAGAGAAAAACACCAAGGAATGGTGGAAACCCAAGTGAAGAAGAAAATGATGTATCATTGAATCAAAGCTATCAGATCTGCCAGATCAACGGTCAGTATTGAATTGATGATCACATCGGAGGTTTCTAGTGGAATGTATCGGAGGCATCACATTGGGAAGTGCAGTTAGCGATCCAGCGATTAAATGTGACTCGTCGGATCGGGCACGCAGATCCAACAGTGGATATCGCATCACAATAATCCAACAGGAGGACTTAACCATAGGCCCAAAGACCATCCAATATAGGCTTTCCACTTTATCACATCATAATGATCCAAAGAAGAAGGACTCAGACCCAAAGCATTTTGAAAGGCCAATGCACGATTGCGATATTGATTGCATCACAAAGGGGAAGGACCATTGATCAACTACAATATTTTCGATGTGATGATCGCTGATGAGGCTGATCAGAGCAATCAGAGATCGAGTAAATAATACAAAGGAGCGCTAACCATTGCGACAACGCGGACCCGAAAGGATAATAGGGCAGGCTTTATGAAATTTTAGTTCCATCTCAAAGCTTCGCGATCAGATTTTTCATTGTTTCCAATTTATTTTCTGGGTGTTGTTATGTTTGAACTAAATAAGCTATTTCAGTATTTTTGTTATGAAGAAAGGCCAGATGGTCGGGTTCACCGCACCCGCCAATCCTTTCGTTAAAACTGTTTCTATTATGAACAATTATGCCATGCTATAAGTGGTAATCATGTAACTAAAACGTGTTATAAAAACAAGAATAAAATAGAACATAGGGAGAGTTCAATAGCTCACAAGGGAACAGAGAGGTTGACAGAGCCCAAGAGACAGAGAGCCAGAGGGATTTGACCATGCAAAGGTGGAGAAAGCCGAGAAATGTAAAGCCAGAGAGGTTGTGAAGCCATCCAAGGGGTCTGGAGGTCGAGACACCTTGTTTTGAAGTGTAAAATCTATGTATTGCCACTGACTGTTGTGTTGAGACTCAGTTTTTGAGCTCACACTTGTAATCTCTATTTTGAAGACATAATATAGAGGTCGCACTGAAGGCTTGGACCAGGAGACGTAGCCAAGAAGACTGGTGAACTCCTTTATCATTTGGTTGTGTTGATATGTGTTTTATTATGTCTTATAACTGTTGATTGTCTATATTATTCACAATCTTATCGATACATTGCACCAAGTAATATATGTATTTCCTACACATAAGTTTGTAATACCTTAGTCTTTATTTAAGATCGCATTTCAGATCAAGTGGTATCAAAGCAAGTGGTTTTTGTTAAGGTTAGACAATCTTGTGTGGGAATTTGAATTCTAACTAGAATAATGCTCTGAAGAGGAGAAGGAGAATGTGTTGAGGCTAATCCAAGATCGGAAGAGTATTCTCCCAGAGGAGAATGGCAGAAGAAACTGCATTGGGATCAGAATCTCAGTTCATAGATGGTTTTATGACAATACGGGCCATGGTGGAAGAGATGTATATGGAGTTCAAGAAGGGTTGAGGTGAAAGTACTTCAACACCTAAACAAGACAAAGGATCAAAGGAACCTTTTTATTTGCACCATCTCCTCCATCATCATCATCATCCTCCGAGTCATTCTCTTCACATAAAACTAGCTCTTCTAAGAAGAAGAAGAAAACTTCTCTAATCAAATTAGATGTAAAGTTTGATTTGCCAATTTATGATGGAGAACTTAATGCAGAGAAGCTAGATAATTGGATAAGGCAAATTGATGTATATCGCAGGGTGCAGAACATTGAATCAGAAGGGAAGAAGATCTAGATGGCTAGCCTTCAACTAGGAGGAACTGCACTGGTATGGTGGGAATACAAGACACAAGCTGATATTCAAAAACATGGTAAAATAATTTCTACCTGGAATGGATTTGTTTCTTCTATCAAAAAGAAATTATATCCTTTGTCTTACATGTAGCAGGCAATGATGGGTTAGCAAACTCTTCGGTAATTGAAGGGACAAAGTGTATAGAGTTATACTCAGGAATTTAGGAAAATAGCTTTAACTCTAGGTATTTCATTGGACTCACCTGAGACTTTATTGAAGTATATAGGTGGTATTCATAGTTATTTAAAACATACTATACTTATGTTTAATCCCACTAGCTTAGATGATGTATATGTTCAAGAAACACATCTAGAGGCTAGAGGTAAGAATGTAAATCCGGAGGTTTGGAAATCGTCTAAATATTCTGTAAACAAGAACAAGGAAAAGAAGAAACTGAAATGGAAGGAGAGGAAAGCAAACATTGTAAAGAAGGATAAACCTTCATGCACTCATTTTAAGAAAGGAGGACACAATGAGGCACACTACTGGTCTTTGCATCCAGAACTAAAGCCTAAGAAGTTAGAGGGTAAGGAGTGAAAGAAAGTTGCTACTATTCAAAAGGACTTGGGGTCAGACTTAGGTGATGAAACAATAGTTACAGCCACAGGTATTAAAGGTAAATATTTTGAAGCATCCACAATAATGAAAGTAATGAGAGGAAAAGAAATGAGCTATTTCATATTAGAGTAATTTCCAAGCATAATAAGATTGATACTTTATTTGATAGTGGATCACAAGTAGACTTGATTTCTGAAACAATTATAAAGAAGTTGGGATTAGAAACAAAGCCTCATAAGAAGCCATATCCATTAGGTTGGGTGTGTGATAAAACAAAACTACAAGTCACGAGACAATGTAAACTTAGGTTTGCTATTGGATCAACATTTGTAGATGAGGTTGAGTTGGATATAGTTCCATTGGATATATGTGCTATTGTTTTAGGAATTACATACTTGTATGATAGAAAAGCTATTTTCTATAGAGCTGAGAATAAGTATCAACTCACTAAAGATGGAATAGAAGACACTGTAAGGGCTCATAAACTCAAAGATAACTACTCTCTCATAAACTCAGGGCAGATGAAAAGAATTGTGAATTCAAGTAAGCAATTTTTACTAGTGGTTGTAAAGGCAAAGGATCCTAAAAAATCCAATGCATTTGAAGGCTGTGATCCTAGACAAAAAGTTGATTTAGTTAAAAAAAAATTGGAGTATGATATTCTATTTCAAGAACCTAAAGGTCTGCCACCCAAACGGGAAATATTACATGATATTCATTTACAGCAAGATGCTCCACTACCTAACATTGGAATATACAGGTTATCAGCTTTAGAGAATGCAGAGATAAAGAAGTAGGTATAGGAGTTTCTCGATAAGGGGTTTATACGACCAAGCACATCACCATGTGGATCGCTAATCGTGCTAGTGAGAAAGAAATATGGTTCATGGAGAATTTGTATTGATTTTAGAGCACTAAATAAAATAACGATCAAGAATCATTATCCTCTTCCTTGAATAGATGATTTGTTAGATCAATTGAAAGAAGCAATTTACTTTTCTAAGTTAGATTTAAGAAGTGGCTATCATCAGATCAGAGTTGTAGAATAGGATGCATAGAAGACTACTTTCAAGGCAAAGCAAGGACTTTATGAATGGTTGGTTATTCCTTTTGGCTTAACTAATGCCCCTACTACATTTATGCGAGTTATGAATGATGTATTAGACCATTTATTGATGATTTTTTAGTAGTTTATTTAGATGACATTCTTGTTTTTAGTAATACATGGGATGAACATGTAAAGCATGTGAAGCAGACTTTAGATGTTTTAAAAAGAGAAAATCTCTATGTGAAACTGTTGAAATGTGAATTTGGCAGAACATCTTTAAATTGTTTGGGTTATATTGTAGGGGGTGGTGAATTGAAGATAGATCCCTCTAAGGTTGAAGTCATTGTGAATTGGCCTAAACCCAAATCTGCTACAAAGGTTAGGAGTTTCCTAGGGGCAACACAATACTAGAGAAAGTTTATTGCTAACTTCTCATTGATTACAGCTCCTTTACATGCTTTAACAAGTTCAAAACAGGTGTTTGAGTGGGGAGGCAAATAGAAGAAATCCTTCGACACCTTGAAATAGAAAATTAGTACAGCACCAATACTAGCACTTCCAGATCTTCAACATCCATTTGAGATTGAGACAGATGCCAGTAACTATGCCATGGGAGCAGTGTTGATGCAACATAGGAAACCCATATGCTATCATTCTGAGACATTTACTTCTGCAGTAGTTAATTATCCTACATATGATAAAGAATTCTATGAATTATTACAAAGTGTGAAAAATTGGAAACATTACATAATGGGTAAACAAACAATCATACATACAGATCATCAACCACTTCAATATTTTCACTCACAAACTAAATTGCAGCTATCAATTTAGTATAGGTGGATGGGTTTTCTACAACAATTTCATCTTGTCATCAGATATAAGAAAGGCATACAAAATAAGGTTATCCAGACCAATCATAAATGCATCTACTATACTTAAGCATAACTCAGTAATTCATGAAAGTTACATTGAACAATATGCTCAAGATGTACATTTTAAAGATGTATATGCAACTTTAAGTCATGGAAAACAGGTAGAAGAATTGGATTACTATGTAAACAACCAACTCTTATATCATTTCGGAAAGTTATGCATTGCACAAACTAAAAGAGTTAACGTAATTCGAGAAGCACATACTTCTCTCATATCAGGTCATTTTGGTGTAAGTAAAATAGTTGCACAGTTGCAAAGGTTCTGTTATTGGCCAAGAATGCATGAGATAGTTTCTAAATATATCAAAGAGTGTACTATGTGTGCTACAAGCAAGCCTAGTTTTAGAAAATTAGGCTTGTACACTCCACTTCCAATTCCTTCTCATCCTTGGGAAAGTGTTTCCATGGATTTTGTTTGGGGATTGCCAAAGTCTAGGAAAGTTCATGATTATCTATATCTAGTTGTGGACAAGTTTAGTAAAATGTGTATTTTGATACCGTGTAATAAGTAGGTTACATCTAAACAAATAGCAAAGTTGTTATTTCAGAATGTATGGGTTCATTTTGGGTTACCCACTTCTATTGTGTCTAATCAAGATTCTCGATTTGTTGGGAAGTTTTGGTCAAGTCTATGGGAGTTAATGGACACCAAATTAAAGAAAAGCACAACATTTCAGCCATAGATAGATGGTCAGATAGAAGTGGTCAATAGGAAAGTGATCCAGTTGCTCAGAGGCTATTGCAGCAAGCATCCCAAGCTTTGGGATGATCATTTGTGTTATGTGCAGCATGCTTACAACCATGCCAAACAATTTTCTACTCAAAGATCTCCTTTTGAGACTTGTTTTGGTTTTATACCAAAGTCTCCCTTGGATTTTGTCTTTGGTAAAGACATAGCAGTTGATGGACACAGTGATGTGGACAAAGCATCTAAGTTCATTGAACAAGTCCAAGAAATTCACCAGGCTGTACAAGAACAGCAAGATACTTGAAAAAATTAGTGAAAATGCTTTTCGCCTTGATTTACCAGCTTATATGCAGATCTATTCAGTTGTTAATGTTGAAAACTTGAGATTGTATGAACCTTCAAAGATTGAAGATCCTGAAGAGCAAGTTCAGTTGCCTTCTACTGGGGATCTATTGCCTGAGTATCTCAATGAGTTGTAGGAGGACACAGTTCTAGACATGAAGGTGAGAACTACGCATTGAGGGGATGTTGAGTACCTGAGAGTAGGACTCAAGGGTTCAAATCCAAGCAAGGCACGATGGATAGAAATTGGACAAGTAAAGGGACAGTGTCCTCACTTGATCAATGCTTAAAACCAACTTTTGGTGGTCCAAAGTCTTTTCAGGCAAGTCATGATCTAAAATAGATCTTAAACCTCTAAGTCTTCAAATGTCGGAAAAAAAGAGTGCATAGAAAAACACCAAGGAATGGCAGAAACCCAAGTCAAGCAGAAAATGATGTATCATTGAATCAGAGCCATCAGATATGCCAGATCAATGGTCGAGCTTCAATCAGTGTTATTGCATCGGACGTGGCCAGAAGAACGTATCAGAGGCAACCCATTGGGAAGTGTAATCAACAATCTAGCGATTAAATGTGAGCCATCAGATCGAGCATGCAGATCCAACAGTGGATATCACATCGCAATAATCCAAGAGGAGGACTTAACCGCAGGCCCAAAGACCATGCGATATGCGATTTCTGCTTTATCGCATTGCAATGATCCAAAGAATAAGGACTAATACTCGAAGCATTTTGAAAGGTCGATGCGTGATTGTGACATTGATCACATCGCAAAGCTGAAGGACCATTGATCAGCCACAATATTTTCGATAAACCAATCACCAATGAGGCTAATTAAAGCAATCGAAGATCGGGCATGTTAGCCCTGAGGTGAAGCATTGCTATGTTGAAGGCTAAAGGAAGGAAGCAGTCTATTTTGCTGTCATGGAGAGGTTCCCACATAGGCCATCACCCCACTTTCCTCACTCTTCCACTTCCATTCTCATCCACACATACCCTAACCCAACCCACACATCCTAATAAAACCACTTTTTCTTTGGCCCTACATAAATTAAGCCATGCACTAATGCGCAAAAAACTCCCCAAAAACCTTACCTTTCAACCCATACATACCCTTTACACATTTCTCGAGGATATCTTGTACCTCTGTGTCCCCCCGTCATCGATCTCCCCATCGATCTGATGGCCCGCACTTCACCTGACCAACGAAACCATCTCGATCAATCTTCACTGTTAGATCACCCTTGCCAGATCTAACGGTTGTCACGCATATTGTGCAGGAAACAAGCAAGAGGGATACCCACCCAATAAAGGTAGTTTCCTCTCTCTCCTCCGCTAAAACATGGTGTGCGATGAATGGCATTAGGCAGGCTCCAACCTTTACCGCTTATCACCCGATGACTTCCTAATAGAAACCGTTTCCACTCAAATGAAACCACTCCTAAGCATTATCTTTCGAGCACCTCCTTTCCTTGATAGTTGTCTAATATGTTCATCTAAGATCTAACAGCTTGGAATTATTCTGCTCCCACCACGACTTCAAGCCTCCTGCTTTTGATCTCCTCTGTCCATCTCTCCTGATCCAATAGCCTTTGTTCACGACAACCTTAGTTCATCCTCCGCTGCCCGACCAACATCCTGACTGTTGATCTAGCCCGTCCAATGGCCTTCGTTCATGATCACCTTAGTTTATCCTCCACTACCTGACCAACATCCTGACTGTTGATCCAACCCATCCAATGGCCCATATGCCCCCATACCCCACTTCCCATCAGTCACCCAAGGAGGAAGTTGTTGGCTCTATCAATGTTTGTGACATTTGTACAATTGAACTGAATTAATGGAAGGCATGGCCAAAAGGGGAAAACAACAACATGATGCATCTGAACTAACAAAAATGATCATGGAACATCACAGTGTGTGCAAGCCACCTGATAGCGCAGCGGAATTACCAGAATTTGATTACTGTGTTTGTTGGGAAAAGAGACCTCTGGCTTGTTATCACTCAGGTTTTCCCTAGGCTACTTATAGGGATACGGCCGAGGTAACCACAAAACAATCTTTGGATTGCAGGTTCTAGCCCACCTGCAATCAGAGAGGGCTCTCTCTTTAATGATTCAACTTTGTTGATGATTTTAGGCTAGCTTTTGGCTCAGGGTTTTTTGTTTGGGTTTGGATGGAAGGTAGAAATCTCAAGCAAAGAGGCAGGGTAAGGTGTGATAAGTTTCAAACCATTGGGCGTGGAGTCATGGATTAAGGCTTGCTACTGCGTCTTCTGGATCACAAGAGGATTAAGGAGCGAGATAGCCACACATGATACAATTAACAGTCTACCGAAGGGATGGCATGATGGAAATCAGGGATGAAAGGCAAAGGAGAATCATTTCATCATACTGAACAAGGGGAGAAATGGATGAATGGTGATCTAGGAGCAGTTAAGAATTCCTAAATTGTCATTCATATGTGAAAGAAACAGCGTAAACAAGATCATTTAAGTATACATGCTCATAGCTATTTCTGATGAAAACATAGAAAAATACAGAAATTGAACTTAAGGTGTAGTGAAACAAATCTTAAGCTATTCTTTTTTCCTGCAATTTAGAAGGCGGAACGGTGGTAAAAACATGAAAATTAGCAGAGGAGAGAAACACTTATTGAATCATGTAGAAGCACAGGAATTCCGTAATCACTACTTGGCCAATTGAACACATCAAGCAGTTTCGAAATCCACGCTTTCAGCAATCTTTGATTATAGAAAGTATGACAGTTACAGTGCAGGTCTCTGCTTGGAGAAAATGCTGGGAAGAAAATTAAGCAAAGTCTTGGACTCACTAACTAAACAACCTACCAACCAACCAACCCCTCACTACATTGTTCAGGGTGGTATATATAAGCAAAATATCAGGAAGACATTCATTACAATTAACCTAAACAGGTCTACTAGAAGAGCTCTTCAAAAATATAAGTGTTGCTGGAATTAAATGTAGGTAAGTCCTTTTGGCTACGCTAGAGGCAGCTGAATCAGAAAAGACTACAATGTGGCCCTTGGAGGCTTGATGCGGTCTTGCTGGGATGATTGCGCTTCAGGATATGTAGTTCTGCTTTGGTGCGAGTTAAATGTGCAATGATTATGATTTGAGGGCTTTGAGTGGCTTTGCCCTCTTTCTTTGACTCTGCTGGAAGGTATTAAATGTTCTCCTGCTTCGGGCCGCTGCTCAAGATTTTCACTGATACTCTTTTCCGCTACATTGATGGCTTCCGCCGCCTACTGATACTCTTTGACACGCTTTCTACCTGATGATTTGATCTGATACACTTTAAACTCTGTCATTGGTCCTTTGTTGTCTTTAAACCAGATCAATTTGGCATGATCGGGCAATTTTCGGGCTTTTTCGGCGCACAACGAGCCAAGGAATCAAAATATTCCCAAAATATTCCCCGAAATGGCCTATTTCCTGTAGCAATGCGTGATTAAGGCTTCGCGCTAATCGCGCATCGAAAACAGCCTCTGTTTCTTGTTCTGGAGCTCCGAAGTGCGATTTCTCTTCCTGCGCAAATTTTCGGCTTTCTAGCTGCTAACGTCAGCATGACGTTAGCAGTACGACGGATGACGTCAGCCTGCCGTGGGTCCCTGGTACAGAAGTGACATGGCGACGTGCTGATATTGAAGGCGATGCGATGAACTTCTCCGATGCGATCGCAATATCGCATCGGCGGGGAACGGGAAGGTAGTTCAATTTGGACATTTGGCACTTGCGACCGCCGATCGCCGATATCGCGATATCGCGTCAGGTGGCGATGGATGGGTCATAACTTGCGTGGAGAGGATATTGCGATCTTGCGATGCGATATGGCTTTCTATGGTCTGCGGAGTGTTAAGGAAGTCGGCAAGGGGTTTGTTGCGGTCGGAAGGAGTAAGTAAGTGGGTGTGAAAGGAATTTGAGGCTTTGGAAGGGGTCCGATCACCTCAAAGGGATTTTATACTCTGGAAGGAGTCCATTGTATTTGGAAGATGGTTTGAAGGGGCAGCATGAGGGTTCTTGCTAAGTTTCAGGTAAACTAAGCAATTCCCGGGGGTACTTATGGTTATTTTTCAACTAGGGGGAGGGATATTTACATAGGGGATGATTTACATAATTTTAGTAGGGGAATGGGAAAATATAGCGAGCTAAATAATAGTGTCAGTGGTTAATATGGAGATGGTGAGGAAGCGCTAAGTTCAAGATACCTTAGGTTGTTTCAAGGGGATAGAATCCTTTTTCAGAGAGAGTATGGAACAACTTTGAGTAAAGCAGATCTTCACCCAAGCTAATGCCATGAAGATGATGCAACTTAAGAGGTATCAAGTAGATCTTGACCTCTTTTGGGGAAGTTAGTTAATGATTGGGGAAAATGGACAAAGGGAGTTAGTTATACCTGTTTTTGAGCTTTTCATAGAGAACTGCCTGCTGATTGTGTCCTGAGTAAAGATGACGCCTGGAAATCTGGAACTGATCAGCAACTAGGATTCAGCAACCTCAAAACCACCTACCCAACCTACTTACCTAACATTTTTTCTTCTTTTGATTTGGGTGCACTTAGACTTGCAAACCCATCATTCCATTTTTTCTTTTCATGCTTTCCTATCTACAGACTACCCTTATTTCATCCGAGGGCCCAAATTAAGCTGTTGGGCTCCTTTGATTCTCTACCTATCTAATAATCTGCCAAGATTAAGCTGTTTGGACAGATTTACATTCTCTATATTCTAAAACAGGAAATTTAAACCTAGGGAGACCAAGATTAAGCTTTTTGGATAGATTTACATTCTCTATATTCTAAAACAGGAAATTTAAACCTAGGGAGACCAAGATTAAGCTGTTTGGACCTCCCTTTAACTGAAAATTGGCGATACTAGGACAACTTCTCAAAAATTTGGAAGGCAATTAAATGAACTCTGAGTAGCCTTCTTCGCTTGGAGACTGTTAAGCAAATATGGAGCATTACAGCATGCAAAGTATGACATATTTGGCCTGTAAAAATCTCAATCATGAAATATGAGTAACCTACTGCAACAGGAGGCTAACAGTGGCTCCACTTGGGGATGGTTTCTCTTTGTGAGAATCCAAGAACAGCAGGTCAGAATGCATTAGTCTTTGGTTGTTGCTGTTTTATGCAAAATCATCTTCTTTCTGACTGTTGGATTGATTCGAACTTTTAGACTTGGTAACAACTCTTTCTTTTCGCTTGTGTTGCTGTTAAACTGTAAAGCACTGCCTACTTTCTTCTGCGTGCTCCAGCATTATGGATCTTTACAAAAATCAAAATACTGGTATATACAACTATGTACAAATCAATCACCATCTGCTTTTTCAATCAAGAGGATCATTATAGTGCTTCAGCATCCGGCCATTGACCGGGCCTTCTTCAGCTGTGCTGCTATCTGGAGATTTGAGAAGATAGGTGTTATTGCCTTGCACAGTGCTGATAATGTATGGACCTTTCCATAGAAAATCGAATTTTGCGTGTTTTCCCTTGTCTTCTCTCCATGAATCCCATCTTAGAACTTTGCTGCCTACCCAGAAATCCTCTGCTTTGGTCTTCTTATCAAACATTTTCTTGAGTTTTTCCTGCAGTATCTGAGCTTTGTTGAAGGGTTGTTCTCTGGTTTGCTGAAGGTGAATGGTCTGATTAACTCTTCTCTGCATGTCATTCGGTTCAGCCTGAATTTCTTGCAACAATTTGATAGTAGGTATGCCTAGAGATGAAGGAAACTTGGCTTCCATTCCATATACTAGTTCATAAGGGCTCATCCCGATGGATTTTTGGTGGAAAGTCTGTCTGCCCATAGAGCATTTGTGAGCTTTTTGTGCCAGTTCTTTTTGTTTTCTTCCAGCAGCTTCTTTATGATATTGATGAGGCTTTTGTTGGAAGACTAGGCCAAGCCATTACCTTGAGGGTAATAAGCTGTGGAGTGACCTTAAAGTGTATTTAGGCAAAAGTGAGTTTTTTGGAAAGCCGCGGCATGTCCAGTTGATTAATTTTTCTCAGGGCAGCCGAATCTTAGAAGATATTGCTCAAGGAATGAATGGGTCATTGGCTTGCTTACATGGGTGGCTTCAATCCACTTAGTGAATAGTCGGTGGCTGTCAAAATCCACTTGTGTTGGCCTGAGGAAGAGGGATGGATTTCTCCAATGAAGTCAAGACCCCATTGTTGAAAAGGTTTCTCGGTTGAAATGGGCTTAAGGGGCAAGGGCAGTAGTTTTCTTTTCCCTTCAAAGATTTGGCATTTGTGGGATGAGACAGCAAACTTCTTTACATCTGCAAATAAAGAGGGCCAGTAATAACCAGCCCGTAAGATCTTCTCCGCCATGGATTTCCAATATAAGTGTCCTCCACAGTCCCCTGCATGAAATTCTTTCATAATGCTGTTAGTTTCATCTATAGTTAAACATTTAAGCAAAATGCCTTCATGATTTTTCCAAAATAAAGTACCATCTATGACACAAAAGTTTGATGATTTCATCCTTAAAAATCTTTTCTTGGTTCTGGACAATCCTGGGGGAGCACACAGGTTTAATAATACAAAGCAAATATCAGCGTACCAAGGGGATTGCATGAAGGTTTCACTGATCTTTGGAGTCGCCAGCTCTGGTTCATCGTCCAATTGATTAATGTCTAATGCTTTGAAGTTTGTTTCGGACATTAGCTTGGCTAACCCTTGTCCTTTTATGAGCTTGGTGGGCTTTATCTCAATGTCGTATTCAAGGATGCTGGCAATCCACTTGCCTCTTTTGCCTTCCAGTCCCTCCTAAGTTAGTATATCCTTTACAACAATATTAGGGACATAGGCAATCACATGGGAGTATAGGATGTAAATTCTGAAATCTTTGATGGCTTTGACTAGGGCGTAGGCTTGCTTCTCCATAATCTGAAATTTCAAGGGTGCGTCTCTCAAAGCTCGGCTGAAGAAAGCAATTGGCTTCTCGTTGCCCTGATCATCTTTCTGCAGAAGGACAGCAGCTATACTTTGTTTAGATGTGAAGGAAAAAATGATAAAATCTCTGTCGAATTGAGGACTGGTAAGGACGAGTGTTTGGGTTAGGGCAGTTTTTATACTCTCGAAAGCCTGCTTGGCTTCAAGAGACCACCTTACCTTGGCGTCCTTTTTTAGCATGTTGCTCAATAGCCTTACTAGCTCGGCTAGATTTGGGATAAATCTTCTCAGGAAGTTGATCTTTCCGAGGAATGCTTGCAATTCTTTTATGTTTCTTGGGTAAGGGATTTGGAGGATAGCTTGAATTCTTTCCGGGTCAATTCTGATCCCATCTTTTGATATTATATGTCCTAAAAGCTTGCCTTCCTCTAGGGAAAACAGGGACTTCTTAGGGTTCAAGGAAATGCCATATTTCCTACATGTCATGAAAATTTTCCTTAAGTGCTTAAGGTGCTCATGGTCGGATTTGGAGAATGGGGTCAGGTCATCAAGGTATACTACGAGGAAATCATTTATCTCCTTAGCGAACGCAATATCCATTGCCCTTTGAAAGGTAGCACAAGCTTTAACATACTTGAACGTTCCCCAGGGTGTGGTAAAAGCTATTTTGTCCTGGTCATCTGGGTGAAAAAGGATTTGGTTAAATCCTGAAATCCATCTAGTAAAGAAATTCTAGAGGAACCCACTACTCTTTGCAAGATATGATCCATTTTGGGCAATGGGTAGTGGTCTTTTAGAGAGACCTGGTTTAAATTTTCTAAGTCTACACACAAGTTCTTATCTCTCCTGTTTTCTTTATGGTGGGAACTAAGTTAGACACCCATTCAGAGAATCTAATGGGCGCAATGATACCTGCTTCAAACATTCCTTTATTTCTTTTCAATCAAAGGAAGAAGCATGGGGGTTGATTCTTCTGAGTTTTCTGTTTGAACGATTTTTTGATTTGGTTTTAGGGGAAATGGTATGTTGGATTACTGAAAGTGTCATAGGACTTTAAGTCCTCATAACTCCAGGCAAATACATCTTGGAATTCTTTGAACAAATCCACATATTTCGGTTTTTGGTCAGGAGGCAGATTTTTGGATAATTTAATCATTATGGGGTGTTCTGCTATTCCTATGTTGTGTTCTTCTATGGCAGCATTCAAGGGTTCGATCTTTGGTTTTTTGGCCACATCGTTGTCATCAAACATGTCTTCCAATGGAGTAAGGCCGGTAGGCAGAACATTACCTTTTAGATCAATAAACTCATCTTTTACCTTGGCTGTTTTCTGTGAACAAATTTGTTTCAGCTGCCCTATGTTTGTAGCGTCGAAAACAGTTGGGCTTAGGATTTGTTTAGCTGTTGTAGCTATTAGAGTCAGGTGTTTTTCCTCTGCTAACTGTTGTGATTCGGCTATCGCATTCATGTCGATGTCTGTGTTGGAGAATTCATCCTCCAGAGTCAAAAAATTGTTAATCTGGGCATCATCTTGCAATACCTGCCAATCCTTGACATTGTTAGGGACTGAAGGTCTGTGTTTTATTTCAACAGTGAAATGGTGATTTGGTTCAAAGGGAAGTTTACATGTGCTAGCGAAGGAGGCTAGGCTATGGGCATGAATATTATGGTCTCGTGCAATTTTGGCTAGCTCAAATTCACTGAAGGCGCTAAGCAATTCGCTGGCAGCGGCTCTGTAAGCTCTCATTCTACTATCATTAGCGACAAAACTACCCTTTATCTGTTGGATGATCAAGTCCGAATCACCTAGGATGGAGATTGTAGTAGCTCCTAGGGTTTTGAGCAACCTGAGACCTAAGAGAAGAGCTTCGTACTCCGCCATATTGTTTGTACATCTGAAATTGAGCCTATAGGCATGGCCTTGTGCGCGATTCTCGTGAGTATTGTAAATCCACACTCCAACCCTTGCTCCTAACTTGTTAACTGAACCATCAAACTCCAAATACCATGTGGTTTCTCGTTCGAGGTTTGTATTGAGAGTTTCAGTTGTTTGGGGAACGGGTGGACTGGTAATTCCTGTTTCAGGATTTTCCTATTGCTGCTTGTTGGTTGCCTTAGCTATTGAGACAATTTCATGGGTATTGGCAACCGATTCCTCATTGACGTTCGTTCCTTGCTCCAAAGATAACGGCTTATCATCAGTTGGAGGGTTGGTGTTATCATTAAATAAAATAAAAGAATCCATATCAGAATGGATTGAGTATATTGGAAAATTTTGGGGTTTTTCCTCACTGCTTACCACATACTTCATTAATGTTTCTCTATAAAGTCCTTTTTGGTTGCCCAGACGGATATAGTGGCGTAAGAAGGTCGAGTTGAAGGGATCCTTGCAATTTTGCTCCCAACAATCTGGATAGAAGCATACCATACTTTGGTGGGAATGTCAGCAACTACTACGTCCATTAGAATTGTCTTATTGGGGAATTGGACTAGGGAGACACAAAGGTCTTTGATCAAGCCTAAACATTTGACCTGACTTGAATCAAAAGAATACAGATCTTTGTAGGGCCTGGTGACATCGAGATTCAACTTTTCCATTACAGCTTTGGGCATGAGGTTATGTGAGGCGCCTGAGTCAAACATAACATTGTGCAGTATTTTGTCATATATGTGCAGGCTAACATAGAAAGGTGGAACAGGTCTGTATGTTGTTTTTCCATCAACTTCTGGCCCGAACAGTATTTCAGGGGTATCATCTAAAACGTTTACATCATCCCTAACTTCTAGCAATTGAAGCGATTTTTGAATTTGTTGTCTATATACATCATGCTTACCCAGTTCTGAGAGGGGAATGGAAATCTTGAGTTTTCCAATCTCTGCTTCTAAACTGAATGGTTTTTCCACTGAGTTCCTGGCGTTGACAGCGATGAACTTCTCTTTTTCAGGCATACTCTCTGTGTTCTCTTTTGGAATGTCAGTATCACGGTGTATGACCGTTTGTGGTATCTCTGTTTTGGGAAGATGTTCGGGAATGCTCTTGAGATCTTCTTTCGGATAGGAGGGGGGCAGAGGCTGCTCAGTAGGAGAATGTGTATCTGTTACATCCTCCACAATAACCTGATGAGGTTTTGGGACAGGGCTGTCAGCTGGTTGGTTGTTAGTGATCTTCCCTTTAGTTTTGTTGAGTTGTTTGCTATCTTTTGTTTTGCTAGGTGGGAGAACATCGACAATCCTTGTTCTTAATTTGTATTGCTTGTGTACCTCGTATATAGCAGTGTCATATCCTTGTTTAAAGTCAAAGGACTCTCCTGATTTGGTGCGGAATTGTTTTGTATCAAGGTATGGTCGGTTTTCTTCCGCGAGGAAGATTTGCTGTTCGTTTTCTGAATCAATCAGGTTCATAAGCGTCCCGTTTGTGGGCTCAGCGGATGTAGATGCCTCCGCATAGTTTTCTTGAAAATGAGGCCTAATATCGTGGTCCAGACTGGCCCTACCAGCGTTTGAGTTTTGGGTTTTTCTGAAGTTTGGGTTCCTTATGGCATTGGGCTGTTAAACCTCTCATGAAGTTTTCCTCTCAACATTGTCTAATCTATCTCCCAGCCTGTACATGCCACTAACGACCGCATCTAGCTTCTGCTCGAAAGAGGAGGGCTCTTCTTTGAAATTAGTTCTTCTCTTAGTTCTGGTTCTGTTTCTTTTAGCGATTAGATTTGCTTCCACGCTCACTGCAGCGTCTTGCATTTCTGCGAGGCTTTAAGGGGCTCTTTCCCTTAATTGATACGCCATCTCGACATCAAATCCATCCGGGAATTTGTATAACGCGAGGTCAGGTGGAGGCCTTAAATTTAGTGGTATTGCATTGTAAACATTGTTAAATCTGGCACAGTAATCCAAAACAACTTCCCCAGGTCCTCTCTTGATAGTATCATACTCGGACAGTATGTGCAGGGGGTCTTTCTTTTTCTCCCATCTGTTAACAAATGTCTGGTATAAGGCTTCCGGGTTTACTATAGAATTGGGTGGAAGTGCCCTAAACCAGGTTCTGACATCACCGGTCAAACTTTGGACAAAAATCTTCATTCTTACACTCTCATCATCAATCTCATAACTCTCGAAATAATCCTGCATTTTCTTTGTATGCTGTAGGGCAGTGCAGGAGGTTGTGCCATCAAAATAATTGATTTTTGATTGGTAGTCCTGAGGCATAGCCCCGAGATTAGAAGGTAATTGTAATGGCGCATATCTAGCCATGATGACGGGGATAAGCGAAGCACCTAAAGCAGCGGGGATCACAGGAATAACCGGGGTAGAAGGAGTAGTAGTGGTAGTAGGAATATGAGATATAGGTGTAGAGGAGCTACTTGGAGAAGGGGGTGATGAGCCAGGAGAACTCGGGGTTGACCGGAATAAAACTTTAACAGGGGTTGGTACACCGATTGGCTGAACTGTTTCAGGACTAGCAGCAGTTTGGTATTCTTTTTGCTTTTGTTTTCTAATGATCTTAGGAATTAAATTCGGATTTTCAACAACAGGTGGGCTGTTTGGATCAGGATTTGATCGTGTATTACGCGTTTTCTTCTTAGGAGCCAGCTTCTAATATATTTTTTGGGAATTTTTCTAAAAATCACAACAACACAGGTCAACCGAGACCTTCACAGGTCGGTTTCTTCCTCTGTAGGGCTGCAGACTGGTTTAATGAATTTATCCGAGGAGGTCCCCAGCGGAGTCTCCATTATGTTATCACTCAGGTTGTCCCTAGGCTCCTTATAGGGATACGGCCGAGGTAACCACAAACCAATCTTTGGATTGCAGGTTCTAGCCCAACTGCAATCAAAGAGGGCTCTCTCTTTAACTGATTCAACTTTATTGATGATCTTAGGCTAGCTTTTGGCTTAGGGGTTTTTGTTTGCGTTTGGATGGAAGGTGGGAATCTCAAGCAAAGAGGCAAGGTAAGATGTGATAGGTTTCAAACCATTGGGCGTGGAGTCATGGATTAAGGATTGCTATTGCGTCTTCTTGATCACAAGAGGATTAAGGAGCGAGATGGCCACACATGATACAATTAACAATCTACCGAAGGGATGGAATGATGGAAATCGGGGATGAAAGGCAAAGGAGAATCATTTCATCATACTGAAAAAGAGGAGAAATGGATGAATGGTGATCTAGGAG